>JANHFX010002090.1:0-14836 GCA_027560015.1 Chloroceryle amazona
TCCTGCCTTTTTTAAGGATGAGCTGGCACATTTGCTACTCTCTAGTCTTTGGTGCCTCCCTCAAGCTTTGCAACCTTTTAAAGATAACAGAGAGCAGCCTTACAGTTATATCAGGCTGCACCCTCATTCAAATTCAATCAATCAGTGAAGACTGAGATGATGAAGACTGTGAGTATCCCAGTTTTACCCACTTTTGCAATTACTTGTTTATGTATAATAACATCACTCAACGCATTTGGCAAGCAGGCAAATCCTTGCCTCATTGACTATTTACATAGCAGTAGAAGCCCTTCATGTTGCTTTTGATATCCTTTGCTAACCCCGACTTAACTTCAGATTTCCTGATGACATCTCTGCACACCTCAACACGTCTCCTAAAGCCTCTTTCATAACCTATCCTAATTCCCACCACCTCTATGCATATGCATTTTATTTTTCTGTCCTGAATTCCCTGTGTAGCTATACTGGCCTTCTGATATATCTGTTGGGCCTTTTTTTTTTTTTTTTTTTTTTTTTTTTTTTCCCTGTATATAATTGGGGTTTTTTTGAGCATTAGCATGGGTCTTTCATGCGTTTGGAGAAGATAAAGTCCTGCTAGCCCTTTTGAACTCCTTCGAGTTTTGGAGTTGAGTCCCACAAGAGCTGCCTCCCATGTCTTCCCTGAATATGCTACAGCTGTCTCTCATGAGGTCCAGGCTTAGTCACCTTTTTAACCCTCCTCCTCTTTATCACGATCAGTACAGTCATTGCTGCTATTTACTGCTATTTACTCTCAGAGTCCCCATCAGTTCTTCCTTGTGCCTAAGTAGTGCTTCCAGGACAGGACCACTCCAGGTTAATCCACCCATACTAAGAATCATATTCATTCAGTCAGAAACAGTAAATCATCTGTGCAAGTACTATGTCCAAAAGATAATCAAAATGTCTCTGATTTTATATATCAAACACCCAGCATATCTTACGCACCACTTACAGAATAATTTCTTACAGAAATTACTCTATAAATGACTTTGGGAAACATGCTCAAGTTTTTTGATAAACATTTTTTGTAAAGGTTTTAGCTGAAAAGAGACAAAACTTACTGTTCTTTGTCAAAAAATATTTGTCAGTTTTCAATTAATGTAAAGCATAACATCATTTTCCATGTTTTGCATTAAAATCATAAGATGATTTCTGATACAGAATCATAAATCATCCTTAACTCATCTGAAAAAATGTGTGGGATTATGAACTTTAAAGATGAAACTGGCTAAATTCCAAATTTACAACCACACACAAATTTACGTGTTGTGGTTTTGGTTTGTGTTTTGTTTGCTTGTTTATGGTTTTTTTTGCTTGGTTTGTTTTTTTTGGTGTGTGTGTTTTGTTTTGTTTGTTTGAGTTTGTTTGTTTGTTTAATTTTGGTTCATATTGTAATCGCATTAATCTTTCAAGAGACATCAAATGCTTTCTGTTGCATTAAGTCATAGAATCATAGAATGGTAGAGGTTGGAAGGGACCTCTGGAGATTACCAAGTCCAAGCCCTGTGCTAAAGCAGGATCACCTAGGTCATGCCACACAAGAACATACAAACACAACACACAAGGAGGGTATTGAAAGTCTCTAGAGGAGACTCCACAACCTATCTAGGCAGTCTGTTCCAGGGTTCCATCACCCTCACAGTAAAGTTTTTCCTCATGTTGAGGTGGAACTTCCTGTGTTCCAGCTTGTGACCATTGCTCCTCATCTTATCACAGGGGACCACTGAAAAGAGACTCACCTCTTCTACTTAACACTCCCCTTCAGATATTTGTAAGCATGAATAAGATCCCCTCTCAGTCTTCTCCAGACTAAAAAGGCTCAGGACTGTCAACCTTTCCTCAAATGAGAGATGCTCCTGTCCTTGAAACTGCATCATTTAGAAGCCAGATAAAATTCAGTGCCTCATCTGCAGCAAATGGAACATTTTTCTATGGCAAATACATTTCTGGAAGCTTCATATGCCTGTGATAGTATTTGAATATATTAACACAATTTAGCTTTGCCATGCTTTGTATTTGATCTGAACACCACTCATTCTAAACAGTATATTATTGTTACATAAAAAGCAAAATCTCCCTAATTATATTACCCACATTACATTAAGAAAAAATACAACAGATGTATATAGTATCCTTTGTCTCCTTAATTTTCAATGACAAAACTGAAAAGCTGTGAATCCTTTAAACACATAAATATCATTTCTTTATTTCTCTGAGCATACATTTTCTCCTTAGCTGCAACATTTAGGCTTATGTGACACTTTTGTCAGGACTGCAGGTGATATGCAAGACTTTGTTTGGTTTTTTTTTTTGTTGTTTGTTTTTTTGTTGTTTTGTTTTGTTTTGTTTGTTTGTTTTTGTTTGTGGGTTTTGTTTTTTGTTTCTTTCTTTGTTTGTTTGTTTTTGGTTGGTTAGTTGGGGTTGAGTGAGGGGTTTTGTTTTGTTTGTTTTTTCCAAGGGGATATAATTCCTGTGACTAGTAAGCATAAAAATAGAAATAAAATCCACATCATTTGACTTGGTTTCATTTCAACTGTCACACCATTGCCTTTATTATTCCAGCTGGCTTGGAGAAAGAAAATTCCCTTTGTTAATGAGACCAATACAACTTATAAGTTATATCTAATAAATAATATACCTAATAAGTCAAATATTTACACAGTTCCCCTTCACGTTTTTTCCAAATATATTTTTTTTCTCATGGCCATAAGCTTTACTGTGGAATAGCTGTCATACTGGGATACTTTAAGAAGCAAAAATTAATGTGAAGGCCTGTCTGTAATTCCACACAGCAGGGAAGGCTAGTTGAAAATGTCCTGAAGGTAGGGAGAATGTGAGGTACTGTCTCCCATTCATGCTTGAGTATAGCTCTCATTAATGTTACCTTGTCATTAAAATGTTTCCTCCAGTAATTTTCAGCAGGCTTCATTCATGTATCTCTAAACACTGGAAAAATAACGTGGTTGTCACTGTTGGTGAAAAGATAGTAACAAACTTAGCTTAAAAGCTGTGAGAATCTTAGCCTAATAATTTAGCAAAGGACAGGGAAGTGAAGAGTGGTGTTACAACTTCTTCCAGGCAGTAGGATAAGCTAGTAGTTACCATTAACTCATGAATTCTTGGAACTTCACTACATACTCAGTGTGTGAGATCAAACTGCTTTATCTAATCACAGCATGCTTATGTAGAAAAACATTTCTACTGCAAGACCTCTGATTTAACAGACAAGAAAGTTTGGTTGTTGCATCTTCTCAGTTTGTCCTTGCAGCCCACCACTTAGGTTTTGTTTCCATACAGAAATAAAAAAAGTGCAAACACTTTAGGGACACATTCTGCCTTTCAAAAAGTCAGAAAACCCCCAAAAGCTCTATTACAGTATTACAAGTTACATTTATGCATGCAGCAGAAGCTGCAGAAGTGCATTGATGCTGGCAGAGAAGAACAGCATCAAGCAAGGAGTCAGCATGTGCAGTTCAGGATGAGGCTGAGCACTCTGAAAGGGTACCAGGAAGCTTGACATTGCCAGCAGTGAGTAGACTCTGAGTGAGGGAGGACCATGGTGGGTCAACTTTTCTCCAGAGAAATTGTCTGAGGGAAGAGATTTACAATGGGGTTTTGAAGGATTGTTTGGCTTAAATTGTCTTGGCCAGACAGTAGGAAATCACCCTATTGTGGTTATCTCTACCATAAATTACACATCTTCTCTTAGCACACCACATACTGAAGAAAGCAGTGTCTCCCCTGTTCCCCAATGCACCAAATTCACTCTTCACTTGATTGGTAGGAATCCATGGCCAATACCCTTTCTAGAAGAAGAGAGTAGTGTCATAGAGAGAGATAAGCTACCAGCTGTTTGTTGTGGGTTGATTTATTGGGTTTTAGAACATTTTTACAAAGCACAGGTAACAACCTGTAGTTGTGTGCTTAGAAAAATTCTGCATTGTCCTTTCTTTTAAGTCCAGAGTGCCCTTTCTCTGAAGTTTTGTTAGCTCATCACAGCTGAATCCTGCTGCTATAAACACCTGACAGCATTATCACCAACACCACTAAACTACAATTGCACCCTAAGAAAGTTACCTTTAAGTCCTTTCAATTACCTGTCTTGGGTTTGAAAAGATATCTAGTAATAACCCTATTTCATACAAATATACATAATAACAAAACTAAAAACTACCTTCTGTGTACAATACACTAGAAAATATTGTTAATACGTACATGAAGCTTCATGTACATATTCATGAAAAGCAGGATAGGCTACATGAAATAGGTATAGCATTCATTATGAAAATGAGGTAATGCTTTGCTAGAATGGATAGTAAAGACCTATAGTAAACCTCCAGAAATAGCCTGTATAACATAAACATTTCCAGAAGTGTGGACATCACCTATAAAGGACATCTTTCTTCCAAAGCAAGTGTATTGTTTACTTTTCTGTTAAGAAGATGCATTGAGCAATATGGGCCATATTATTTCAGTTGCACAAAGTCAAAGGTGCAAACTTTGAAACTGATCACAAAGGCAGAAGGCAGATAAAAGTACAGTTCAAGAGAACACAGAGGAATTGTATTTCCTCTTTAGAGACTCTCTTGTTGAATCATGCAGAAAGTATTGATTATATTTCAAAGGTGTTTTTTTCAATACATACCAGTGACTTCATCTGTCTAGAGCCCTCTGAACTTCAAACAGATTTGAGGAATATAGTAGATAAAAGGAATTTGAGAAATAAATTATGTTACAAAAATGGCAGAAGTCTTTCTTCAAGAAAGCGGTATTTTAATAGAAAGAGTAACCTTTTCTCTGCTTATTGATAATCAGGAAGTTGAAATGTAAACTTACGTATTAGTACATAAATTGAGAGTTTGAAAATAATTTTAAAATTATGCATAAGAATCCATCAGTTCTTCCATATTATTATGAAAATGTATTTTACTTTCTAATCTAAAAGTGTGTTATTAATCTGCTACTTAAGATTTTTTTATCCTGAGAACAATCACATCTGCAAAAAGTTGACATGTACCTCCCTTACTTTCTCTGAAGATATTCTCAGAAAGACATGGAGAACCTTGAGGAAGCACAGGTTTCTTGTGCAGAGTTTATTGCTTCTGGTCAGAGAAAACTCAGGCAGTATATCATATTGAGCCAACAGCTTACAGGCATGAAGGAAACCTTAAGAAGCTGGGTACCTAAGTCCTTGCTTTAAGTCAGGCAAAACAGTGATTTGAAACACTGTCCCAGCTGACAGCCATATCACTGAGTCTTTGGGAAATCAGAGTTATCTAAGTAGCCTCAGATGTCCCTTCTGTGAGGTCTCATGCTTCTGTTTGAACCTTGCTCTGGAGCAAGCTGGGG
Organism: Chloroceryle amazona; assembly: GCA_027560015.1. Classification (NCBI taxonomy): domain Eukaryota; kingdom Metazoa; phylum Chordata; class Aves; order Coraciiformes; family Cerylidae; genus Chloroceryle; species Chloroceryle amazona. The sequence continues at coordinate 5,371 of JANHFX010002090.1, forward strand.
ATGCAGGTATGGGCACCTTGGCTGTTGAACAATGCCAGGAAGCAGGCTGGTTAGAATCCTTCCCATCAACACACAAGTGTAAGAATACGGTGTGCTCTTCTAGCAGAAAAGTAGGTGCTTCTAGAATTCACCAAAGGATTAGCAGAAAGAGTCTGAAAATATCACTATATACAGTGGCAATAAAAGTTGCTGAGAGTCTTTCTTTTCATTGCTCACTAATAAGGTTCAAATCAAAAAGGGCTGCTGTTAATTGAACAATGAGGTGAGAACATTGAAGAGACAACAGGATTTAAATTAAGCAATTTATTTTGGAGTGCAGAGGAACCTATTTAGAAAGGTAGGGATAAAGACTTACCTTTAAGCATGACACAAGAATAATTAATTTCCTTGGGTTATTGCAAGGTGGAATATCTATAAACTGTGCCACCCTAGCTTGATTGGTTTTTATGTTACCAAGAGTCCTTTTTCAGGGCAAGCTGTACCAGGGAATTATGGCAGGCTACCTAGTTTTGGGGTAGGGCTGCAGGGGGGACAAAAAGCACAGCACATAGCTTCAAAAAGCTGCTGCTATGAGCAGGTGGGGTTTTCCAGGGATTGCAGGGCCAAACACTCCCTAAATTGCCTATGCTATCCCTCTAGACATTCAGGCAGAGGCAGTCTGTATAAGAAGACATTCTGATGGGTCCATGTTGGCTTAATGTTTCAATGCTTGCAGTTCTTCTGTTTATTTGATGAATTTGACTTACGATGTTGCTTAGTCATACCTTGTTTGTGCAGCGGGGCTCTTCATTCTGGTGGATTTGCTTTCAAGTGCCATCTACCTCTGTGTAGGTACCTTTAGATCTGCCTTTAGTAAAGTAAATGGGCAGAAAAACTGACAGGTAAAATTGCCATTTTATAGAATAAAACCAGACACATGTATGCTCTATAAGAGGTAATACTTCAGATGACTTTTCATTGGCAGGTTTAAAATACAACATTTGTCCTTAGCCTTTGTCAGCTTACTTCAGCTGTTTCTCAGAACAGTTAAAAGAAAAAAAAAAAAAGTGATGGTCTTACCTTCCAGTACCTACAACAGGTAATCTGCTAAACTATTAAAGCAGATACAGATGAGTACATTTCATGTATATTAGTCTGACAAATCTATCAGCTGTTGTCAAAGGGATATATAATATAAAGGAAGGAAAAAGTCTCATAACTAACCTATGCAAGGAAGGGAGGAAGCTTTCTCTGTAATATCAGGTATAAATGATGAGTCCAGGATTCCTTCTGCAACCATATCCATGTTCAGTCTGTGTCCAGGCTAAATTATAGCATTTGTTCTGTCACCTCATGACCCCTCCCCAACTAAGAAGAAGGATCAGAAAAAGGAGAGGAGGCTTACATGTTGAAGTGAAAATGGATTTAATGAAACAGCCAGACTAATAGCATTACATAAAGTATGCAAAGTCATAGTCATCCCAGTGAATTTACAGTGGTCACAATAAATAGGAAGGCAGTCCTCAGAAGCCCAAGCAGAAAGCTTTTTATCCTTAGCCAACTTCCCCCTTTATACTGAGTATGATGCTTATAGTGTGGAATACACCTGTGAGCCAACTTGGGTCAGCTGCCCTGCCTGACTCCAAATTGCCAATGGCCTGCAGACCATGGCAGGCCTATGATTCCATCCCAGCAAAATCAGAACAAGTCAGCTGCCCTGGCTAACTCAGAACTGTTAATGGCCTGCAGAGTATGGTAGACTATGATTCTGTCCCAGCAAAGCCAGGACACACCACAGAGCTACACAGGTGTGTGATGCATCTTAGTGAAGTATATGAGAATAATACCACATTGCTCAGGTTTGCCCCACAAACCCAAAATTACTATGAAACCTTTGGCACATCAAAGTTATTTACTGAGAGTCTACCTAGCTCTCTGACCAAATTGCAGGATGCAAAGCTAAACTCTGAAAGGGGTCCTGTGTAAGTCTTGCTTTAGTCCTCCAGATCTAGAAGTAGTTCTGGGCAGCATACACCTTGGGTTGGAATTTTGATTCCCTACCTTGGGCATTTCAGGTTGTTTAATTAAACATTCTGTTGGAAAACCCTTAGAAAGCAGGGTTCTCCACCCTTCAGTGTGTTCCAGAGAAAGTTGGGTTTTGGTTGTTTGTTTAGTTTTTTTTTATTTCCCAAACTGTTCTTGTCCCCAAGGGTGCAGGCAACTTAATCTGTGAGTAAAACAACCTGTTATTTCCCAAATGAGAACCTACCCTTCTGCATTATATGAGAGTAATACAGGATGTAAGAAGTGGTGACTCTTTATAACAGATTTTCTTCAATTTGCCTCACTGAAACTTCAAGGACTGCATTCTGATTCTTCCTTCATGTTTTTACTCAGAGATTGGCATGTTAGGTTTATGGAACCTGAAAAGCTCTAATGAGATCAAAAGAGATGTCAAATAAGTACACTAAATGCATAAAATTCTCTCCTTCAACATATATGTTTTATGTGAGTACAACGTCAGTGAATTATAGCACTAAATCAATATAATTTACCCAACTTATACAAGTTCTTTCTACCCATTTTCCCCCTAGCATAAAATAAATACAATAAAGGGAAACAAAACAGAATAAAATCATTCTTTATACATTTCTCAACAAATGCGCTTCTGATATATTTCTTACCAAATCAGTCTGACACATTTCCCTTTGAAGCCTGACATGCCACTAAATTGATGTGTAAAGATTTTTAAAAGCCTCACAAACCAAGTTAATTTATACATTTCTTAATGGCATAAGGTAAAAAAGGCTTTTAAAAATTGAGACACTTATCATGTGCTTTAAAATCTGTGTCTTTAAGAGGTGCAAGGTGTTATAATTTCATCTGTCATAGTGACTGCTTCCCTCATCAGTTGCTATGTCTGGTGTTAGAAATGTATAGCCACTGTAACCATGAAAATTGAACATTCATCCTGTTGCCTGAGGACATGTTTATTTTGAAACAAGATCTACTTTGTGCTTCATTCATGCAATATTTGCATGTAACTAATTATGGATACTGTGAAATTTACAGCCTCCATAATAATGCTGACTATGACACAATTTGAAATCTGATCATTTTTTGGTTTCTTCTGTCTGTTTCTACATTTGAAATGTTACACTTATTAGTCTCTAAAGAAATCTATTGTTATAATAAATCAACTAAAAAACCCATAGATATGGTTTTTATACAGGAAAGGAGTAGAAGAGTAGAAGTTATTAAATGTAACCATCAATTAACTTTGCTACTCCTTTTTATTCAAGAAATTGTATGAGAAACAGAAATGGTTTTGGACTGCATTTGAAAGCCTCTGAGCTTGTGTGCTGTTTGATAAGATGTTGGAAATGGCAGAAGTCATAATTTCCAGAAGATGAAACTTGTCCACATCGTGTGATTATAGCATTGCTTTAAGAACGAGTAAGTATAATGCAGTAGCAGACCTTGAGTGAAGAATTAGGGATAGAAGAAACTCTCGCTTGGGATGGATGGTACTATTTCTGCTGGTGTAAGTGAAGGCATCAGAATCCATCCACAGATTCAAACTATCTGTATTTGCAGAGCTGCATCCAGAAACAAGTAAGATATTGAGACTGTTTTTTAAATCCTGGTATAATACAATAACTGTAACTGTTGAGAGACATAATTTTGTTTAAATAATGACTTCTAAATCTCTGCAGGGGCATTTCCTTGTGGAATTGTATTGTAGCAAACATATCTAGAAGCCACAAAACTTTGATTGCCTAAACAATAACAACAGCCTCAGCAGCACTAAAACAATTATTTTACCAGCATCACAACAGGAAATTCTCTAAAACACAAAAATGTATTTGTATAACATCAGGAAGGGCAAGGGGTGGAAATGTCCCATATTTTGCCCTGGGATCTTTCACAATATTTACCCGAGAGTTTTTTCACTGCATAGATTCTACATGCAGTTAGGTTACATTCACAAACTTGGCCGAAGTGAGTAAAATCACACAATGGTTGTAAAATGTCTGTTGTCCATAAATGAGAAAATAATTTATATCATCTTCTCTTCAATCACAGTGACAAAATATGTTCCTTTTGTGATAATCAATATTACTGTGATGGTAACCAATATGAAGTATTATTTTCTTCACTCCTGTTTGTTTTTTGTGGATGTGGCAGAAAAAGTTTGATTAGTTTCTTGATTAGCTGCTTATTTGCTTGTACTTCTGTTCATAAGTGAATGGGTGAGTTAAGAATTCACCAAGATAAGGCTAATTTAGAGAAATTAATTTTACTTTTAATTGTCTAGTTTATTAGTTTTTTTTAACTCTTTCAAGGGTAAGCCCTACAGTGTGGAACCTGTCTGTGTGAAATTTCTTCCTATTGCAATGACATTGCCCTTAAGAGAAATTTTCATCTAGTACAACATAAACTGAGGAGCAAAGATCAAGACCAAAAGTTGCAAGACAGGCACTCTCTTCTCTTCTGTGGAGAAGCTGCTTACTCACTGTCTGATTACAACCAGGATTTCTTGAGAGAGTCATGGGATAAGCACATATAGGGTAGAATATGATCAAAAATCTCAGCCTTGGAGTAAAATTTCATGAGAAATACACCCCATCCACTATACACCATTGGACTTGGAAAAGAGTTGTGTTGCAAGCAGTCAAGGAGATTTTCTTCTTCAACACTGTTTTATTCGGGTCTATGTCTTACAACTGAGCAATTATTTCAACTCCTCTGATTAACTTAAATCAACATTAAAACAAGTCTGGTCTTAATTTAGTAGAACAGGAGGTTATGATCTTAATTACAACATTGAAAGTGTAACTCAAAAAGGACATCTCAAAATGTACATCTTATTCTGTTTCTCACCTGAGAAAGATTTTAGGTACCCAAAAGAGTATTAAGTTTGTCTGAACTATGTCAGGAAGAGGACTGTAGTCATAAGGACTATTACCTTTCTGATAGTCTCACAATAGGTGCTATATAGTTGGGGTATTATAAAGATCACAAATAGCATATTAATAATAAAGCTGTCTGATCTGGAATTTAGAGTTTCTTGCTATCCAGTCTTTTCAGACAGGATGGGGTTTGGGCCATCACAGCAGGTCACACTGGTGACTTTGAAAATCATGAGAGGAATCTGGAACTGGATTTGGTTTCTGAGGGGGAGCTTGTCTGTAGACAGAGGAGCTCCGGTTTTCACAGCAATAGGATGCTAAGCAGACAGGCTGCTGTGGCTTGGTGCATGTGAAATTTTTCCAAAGCATATGGGTCTTTTTTCACAGGCATAATGAGATGCAATAATCAGCCATGAAGATTATGAATGTGTTGTAGGTCTCCATTAGCAGAGGCTGTAGGCACAACTGGATCTGTAAGGGTGGGAGACAGTCATCTGAACAGTCATAGGTGAAAGAGAATGGTATTAAGAGTTCAGTGAGACATCACTACCTGAACAGATTTAGCAGTCTAATACCAGTTGATTTTGGAAAGTTACACATCAGGAGACTGCTAGCCACTTGCTTTTTCCCTCCAACATTTATATTTGGCCAGGTACATCTCACAGCTGCTCTTCTATAGATAAACATGTTATTGATCATACTTGTTGAAGAGAGGTATGGAGAAGGAGGACATCCTCAAAAATTTTCTTCACTTTTTACTCTGGTTGTAACATCATTAAAAGCACTCCTAAAGTCCCTCTGAATTTGGAGCATGCCTTAAATACAGCCTTTGACTGAAGAGGGAATCAGAAAAGAAAAAGGCTTGCAAAAAATTCACAGCCACTGAAGGATTTTCCTTTGGGGAGGTCTCAAGGCAATGTGTGATATTTGAGTTTCTCCAGCCAATTACAAGCATTCACTCAGCTGTTTCTCTCTGAATTTGTCAAGTTTTTAATATTATATATAAATATATTTTGCTTGACTCCCACAGCTGGTTTTCATAAGGCTCCTATAAAAAGGAAGTTTCAATTATCAGTGATACAAATGTATTCTGGAGATATATTTTTATGGATGCTCAACAAATAGCACTTTGTTCACAAGGGTGCATGTGGCTCTAAAACTCAACACAGCCAGAACTGCGAGTCGTCTCCAGAAGAACAGTACTTTGTTGAAGAGGTCAGACTCAGACAAAACCAGAAGTACTAGCAAACCAGATTGAATTACTGGTTGAAACACATTAATTTATGCTACATAAATGTTGTTGTGGCTCTGTGGACAAGTATGTAGGGTGTATGCTTTGTGAACTATTTGCACCAAAAATAGCTTTTCAACTGTCAGTCAGCTCCAAAGTTCATGTCTGCAAAGTGTTCATGGCTCTGTGCTGTCCTTCCCCTAGTCCATACTGACTCCATCTCCTGGCACCGCAACAACTCACCATTCTGCACTTGCTTTACAGGATTTCCTGTAAAAGAAGTGGGTCAGTGGCCAGAGCTTAGTTGAGGCTGGGTCTAGTCAAGAAGTCAAGACCTGGCTGCTATTGATGCTCATGGGCAGCTGTGGTGCTATGGCTCCAGGCATCTGGGAGCAGGCAGGTCTGCGTGAGTCAGTGCAGCTGTGTGGTAAATGGAAACACTGATATTTCAAACACACATGGAACCCAGACCTTGACAATGCTGTTTCTCTTCTGGGGGAGGAGGGGAATTAGATACACCTTTGGCCAGATTATTTCAGAGTGAAAAGAGTAGAAGTAAATGTTTTCTGGCTGCAAATTGTGGTAACTGAGGACACATTCCAAGAAAGAATTATGCATAAATGATAGTGTTTAAACTTGGTTTTATGTGTGTGGATGTGTGTCTGCCAAAAATCTGACAGGGCCTCATTGTTGGAACTTTTTCATCGTGAAGCCACTGACTGCACCCAGCAAGTGTTTCATAAATAATGAAATAATTGAGAGAATTTAGTGTTGTCTGCTGGTGTCAACAGCTGCATGTAACACACTCTACTTTCCAGCATGTCCGGTAAATGTTACAGCAGTGTGAAAGGGAGGCAGTATCCATCTCTAGAGAAGAATGGTCTTTTAAACAAGCATATTTCACTTGGAGCTCTAATTCCACTTGGTTTATTTAATTTGAGTTGTGTCTTGTGAACAAAGGGTTATTTGTTTTACTATTCATTTTTGTTCAGCTCAGCTAGCACATGCATTCCCTTGCACCGCTGTCACTGTGATGCTGAATTATGCTGTATATACGTCTTGCCCCACAGAGGGCCACAACATATGCCTCCTTTTGTTTTCAAATGTAATACATCCAACATCCTTATTGGGTATCTCCAGTGCTCACAACAACCTCATTTCAGATTCTAAACAGCAACTTGCTTTTACCCACGTTCCCTAGTCTCTGGGCTTGTTGATTTAGGAATCTTGGACTGTGGTCATATGGTATGTATGACTTTTTTTTTTGTGTGCTGAATATTTCAATAGGTTCACACACAGAAATTGTTTTTGTAGCAATAAATACTCATAAAATCATGGTAAAATAATTAAGGGGATGTGAAGTGGATGAAGCTTTGAAAACATAAATATTTAATATTTTAATAGCTTTTCATATGACTTTTTTTGTTTTTCTTGAACCTTGTGCTGTTACCGAATGTTTGTTTTTTGAATGGAGAACCTATTATTCTTTTAAGTATGCCCTATTATAAATTAAAACATTTACTCTACTTAATAGCTATTTGGTTTTGCTTAGCTTATGAAAAGAAAAAAAAAAAAAATCAGGTCTGATAACTGCCGGCCCTGCTTGTGTGAGTAATTTCCATTCATTCTGATCATGAAACACGCCTGTGTTGACTGCTTTTACTGCAGGCCCCAATTTACTAATACAAGGATTTCAGGATGGTTATTAGAACTCCCTGAGTATATTTTTTCTGCATAAATAGCTTTTTCTAAAAAAGAAATAACTGATTGCCTAAAGTGAGTTTGATTTTCAGCAATATTGAATCCATATGTTTCCCATTAAACCTATCTACAGAAAACACGACACAAAGAAAAATCATCATCAGTGACAAAAGAAATTCTTGTGTGTACTCATATATATATATTCTTTTTTTAAGATGTTTCTCCATTCTCTTTGTGAAACCAGAACCACAGCACATAGGATTGGGTGTCAGTGGTTATGTGTTTCCTAAGCAACTGTTTGATCATTAGAAGCGGTAGACTAGGTTTTTTCTACATTTCATTAATTAGGTTAAGGAAGTAGGGATATTTATGACAATTATTTGGAAAGCTATGTAAAAAGATAGCCAGACAAACAAGCCTCCATAATCCACTTATACCTCACAGATGCCAAAGGGTTGGACAAGCCTATTAAACAATGCCTGTCTGTTTGGAGGAGTTGTTAAATCATGAATCTCTGCACAGCACCTGAGGCAGTCAGTTAATAAAGATCTTTTGTAGCAGATTTCTATTCTATTAAGGATGGACATAAAGCAGAATAATTTAAAATGTGTCAATAACTCAAGGCAAAAATACTTAATGCAAGAAGCATTATCTTCTTAACTTGTAGTCAAGCATGCACAGTAGTAACTAGTAGGTGGAATGCTGCTAATAGGTTTAGAAGTCATTTTATGGATAGATAACATGGGATTGTTTTAGCAAAAATATCCCACAGTGGTTTTATTATTGTAATGTCTATCTAGAAGCCAGACATGAGCTTTAAAAATAGAAATTAACTTCTTTTCTGTCAACTTTTCAAGGAGAGAGCCTGCAAACTTGTCTTCCATTTCAGGTGCATGAATCTATAACGTGGAGACATTTTGTTACTGAAAACAAAGTACCATTCTTCAATTCTGTATTCCCAGAGGTGCTCTACACAGTGTGACATGATAACCAGAGTAGGTGGTGATGGCATTTTAGCACAGCAGCTCTATGGACACATGCTGGCTTGTTACATGATGCATCTCGTTAGCCATGCCACAGAGCCATTAACCACATGCACAGTTCCAAATTGTGTATGCCTGCTTGAAGAATAGACATGATGTCCACTACAGCTTTTTTCCGAGGACACATTCCCATGGATTTGTGAACAATGGGTGCTAATTTGGCAAAAGTTCTCTTCTTTCATTTACGTTGCATCCATGGTAGAAATTTCACCAAAGCCATGATGCCAAGTGGGACTACACATCACTCCTGCTGAGGATTGGCAGGTATGCACCAGTGAGAGTATGTAATGTGGACCAGACCTGGAGTATATCTTCTGAACAATAAATGGACGCAAAAAGGAAAATAAATAAATAAAAATATATATATTACTTAACAGGTAAGTATTATTGATTACCTTCAAGGCATGAGATCATCTAGTCTGACTTTATATTCCCCTTTTCTGTATCTGTGTCATAGTTAGAGGGGCCGGGACCAGTTATCGTTATGTGGTTAGAAGCAAAACTGTGTATTCTCTACTCTCGATGTCATTGCTCACGGGCTGGTAACCAGTCATCAGTAGCAGTTGCCCAGGACCCATTGTGAGAGGCTCGGTCCAGGG
>JANHFX010002091.1:0-60805 GCA_027560015.1 Chloroceryle amazona
GAATCCCCTCCCTCAACCTGCTGCCCACGCTGCTCTGGATGCAGCCCAGGATGCCATTGGCTGCTGGGCTGTGAGTGTACGTTGCTGGCTCATGTCCAGCTTTTCACCCCCAGCACTCCCAAGTCCTTCTCCTCGGGGCTGCTCTCCATCTCTTCATTCCCCCAGCCTGGATTGGTACCTGTGGTGCCCCAACCAAGGTACAGGACCTTGTACTTGACCTTGTTGAATGGCAAGAGGTTCATGTGGGCCCACTTCTCTAGCCTGCCTAGGTCCCTCTGCCTGACATCCCGATCCCTCAGGCATATCAACTGCACCCCTCAGCTTGGTGTCATCTGCAAACTTGCTGAGCGTGCAGTTGGTCCATGTCATCGATGAAGATACTAAACAGCACAGAATGGAAGAGGTTTGTATTGCAGTGTAGCTGGAAGTGTTGCTGGAGAGTGTGGATTTGTTCAAGGTAAACCTTGGGCTCTTTACTACCTCAGTTTATCTCCTTTCAAATAACCAGAAAGGTTGTTTCTCCTTGGTTTCTTATGGGTTTTGACTTTTTTCAGACGAAAGTATTTGCCTGTGCTCAGTGTTCTCCTAAATGATCTTGTTTAAATAGTATCTTAGGGATGCCATGAGCACCTCCTGTCTTCAGTCCAGGTCTTCTACCTCCAGGTCAAAAAAGGACTATAATTTTCCAGGAAAGAAAGATATCTAACTAAGACTTATTTTTATTGCTGACTCTCTTGATATCAGCTTATTTTGTATGCGGCAGAATGCAACATTGTATTGCAATTTTTCATTAAATAGTATGAAAACTTTTTTTTCCACTAAGTAACTGATTGTCAGCTGTCAGCTCTGCTGCTGCTGAAATTTGTTTTCTATGTATTGCATTGACTTGCTTGACTTTTCACCTGTTGGGGTCTTCAATCTACCTTTATCAGGTTACTTTTAATAGGTTGTTTTGATAAAACTGTTCTTGCATTTCTAACTTCTAGAGTCGCCATATTCAATCCAGTTGAATTGCCTTGATTTTAGTATAGACAGAAAGTCCCTTTCAATGTTGCACTGAGTTGTTAAAAGAAGATAAAGCACTAGCCATCAAAAAAAAAAAAAAAAGAAAAAAGAAAGAAAGAAATGCTTTCTGGTAGCCAAGTATTACAAAGATTCCATTGACATAGGTCCATTAAGGCTTGAATTGGCTCAATTAACCCATGTAAACAGTCACTGCCCTCCCCAGCTACAGTAAGCAGATGCTTGCTGCTCCTGCACAAGGGAAGCATTCTCCCAGGAACATTAGTGGAGGAGAATCTAACCTGTGTTTTCTGCCATGCTGCCAAGCCTCGAAAGCCAGCCAGCTCTTGCAGGAGAGGGAAGCAGCAGCCCTTAGCATGGCTAAGGTAGGGATGCTTTACAGAGGTGTCTGGACAGGCTGGATTGATAGGGTGAGGCCAGTGGCATGAGGTTCAACAAGGCCAACAGCTGGTTTCTGCAACCCCCTGCAACACTACAGGCCTGGGGAAGAGTAGCTGGAAACTGCCTGGCAGAAAAGGACCCGAGGGTGTTGGTCAACAGGCAGCTGAAGATGAGCCACCATGTGCCACGGTGGCCACCAGAATCCTGGCTTGTTACAGCACTAGTGTGGGCGGAAGGACTAGGGCAGGAATCGTCCCCCTCAGCTGGGCACTGGGGAGGCCACACCTTGAATCTTGGGTTCAGTTTTGGGCCACTCACTCCAAGAAGGACACTGAGGGGCTGGAGCATGTCCAGAGCAGAGCATGAAGCTGGGGAAGGGTCTAGAGCACAAGTCTAGTAAGGAGCAACTAAGGCACCTGGGGTTGTTAAGTCTGGAGGAAAGGAGGCTCAGGGGAGACATTCTCACTCTCTACAACTCCCCGAAAGGAGGCTGGAGCCAGGTGGGGGTTGGTCTCCTCTCCAAAAGAGCAAGCAATTGGACAAGAGGAAATGGCCTCAAGTTGCTCTAGGGAAGGTTTAGGCTGGACATCAGGAAAATTTTTTTCCCTTAGTGTTGTCAAGGCCTGCCCCAGACTGCCCAGGGCAGTGGTGGAGTCTTCATCCACAGAGGAATTTAAAAGCTGTGGAGATGTGGTGCTGAGTGACATAGTTTAGTGGTGGACTTGGCAGTGCTGTGTAAACAGTTGGACTTGATGATCTGAAAGGTCTTTTCCAACCAAAACAGTTCTATGATTCTGTGATGCTGAGTGCCTATATTGATTATGCATGGTAACTGAAACAAGTTCAAGCTGTTTATTTAGGCAAAACTAAAAGTAGTTTCCTTGGCTGGGTAGAGGTGAGATTGGGGAATAAATCTAACGCTTGCTCTAATTATTGGGTTTTGGCCTTTTGTCAGCAGCAGTCTGGTTTCCCGTCATGTGTCCACCTGCAAGCAGTGGTACACAGTCTGTGTGCCAGGGCCAGAGGCATAAGGTAATTGCACAACCAGCTCTCAGCTCCTGCAAGGTACCTGTCCAAAGGGGTTTGTGCTCATCTGCGGGCAGTGCCAGCAAGACCTTCATCTTGGTTTTGTAAGAATGATAACAATGAATAGCATTAAAAGCAGTGATGGTGCTTGAAATATGAGCTGAGTCTATACTGCTTGAGTTAATCTCTTCACCTGTTTTACATGGCGTGTTTTAACAGTGGCATGAAATAAAGTGTTTGCAGATCAGGTCTCATGGTCATGTCTCAAGCATTAAACTGAAAACATGGAAAACTCCTAATGGGCAACTCTTGAAGTGCTGTAGCCCGAGGTCCCTTCCAAACTCTACCATTCTATGATTCCATGTTAATACTGATATAAACAGATCCACATAGAACAGTCCCAGCTGCCTAAAAAATTCACACAAAACACCTGTCTTTTTAAAATACTGAAATAAGGTAGTTCAGTCAATTAAGCTGCATACCCATGTAAAGCTGTTCACCTTGAACACTCAGTTGGTACAGGTGGAAAACCTGCCAGCCATTGTGCTCCTGCGAAGCACTTTGGCCTGGGTGTGAGGACTGCACACTATGGACAGGATGGGCAAAAGAAATCCAGCCACTGAGGATGAAGTTTCTCTCTTTTTCTTCCTTCTTATGGAAGGCAGAAGTTCAGAGCAGTGTGGTGCAATGATTGGTTTACCTGTGCCTACCCAGATTTTAATCCCAGATCTACCTCTTGGTGACCATTCTGCTTGTGTCTCCTTGGGCTTCTCTGCTTGGGAAGGCAATATCCCTCCAGCCAGCCAGTTCACTGCTGCTGGTGCTGAGCTCTTCTGTTGTCAGCTGAAACTTGCTTATGTTACAAGTGAGTAAGTCACATTACAAGAAGAAAATCTCCTTTTCCTTGAATGATATCTCCTCACGGAGGACATATGTGGACTTCTTTGCCATTCCTTGTCAAAGCTCTGCAGCAAAAATCTGTCCCTTCCTTTCAGCTCTTGCTTCTCTGGTCTTGCTTTCAGGAGACTAGTGTTCTGGTTTTAGAACAGAACTAATTCTGTTCACTGATTTTATATTTCAGCTCAGTTCTTCTAACTAACTGCACTGTCTGAAGTCAGCAGCTTGTTTTCAGTGCCTGCTGCTGGCAGTGAGAACACCCCATGTTTAGAGGTACTACCAAGGGTTGGTGTGCAGACCAAGGCCACTGCTGGATCTTCTCTACCACACTGGGGGGTGCAGAAAGTGAAAGGCTGCACCTGCAGGGAGGAGCGGACAGGGCAGGTGACCCCAAACTGACCAGCGAAGGATTCCAGCCCATATATGTCATGTTTGCTATAAAGCTGAGGGATCAGGAGTGTCAAACTCACTTCTCTGAGCATCTGAGGAGGACTCTGTCTGTTCTGCCTTCAATCCTATCTGTGTGCTCCTGAATCCAGTTCTTTTCTGCCACTGGGCTCAGTCTGGGACGTCCCCAGTGCCTGCTCTACAGCATCAGTCGTGTCAGTGATGTAATTACCATCAGGTAGTTTGGGTTAGTTACTGGTTTTATATATATTTGTATATATTCTGGTTTTATTATTATTTTCATTAAAGTGGTTCTTTCTTTTCTAATCACTGAGTCTCTCTTCCTTATTCCCTTTCTTTTCTTCTTTGGGGAGGGAGGGAGGTTAACAGAGAGTGTCTGTTACAGGTCTAATGGGGTTGCCCTGACCCTAAAACTTGACATGGTTGTTGGTCTGAAATTAGAAAGAGTCTTGGCAGGGTTTGGGGTTGTCTTCTGTGGTTTTGCTTGACCTGGGTAGTGCTGCTCAGAGCATGGCTGCTGGGTTTGGAAATAATTTTCTTATATTCATCTTTTTCTCTGCAAATTTCACTGCAACCCAATAGATCCTTGACTGTTTAATATGAGATGTGAGTGCACTGGCAGAAAGACAGAGAACCCTTATACATATCTGTTTTCTATGGCTTTGGTTGTATATGCCTTATGCAGCAATGATGCCTGGAGGGGAAATGGGCCACCTGACAGACACAGTACAGAAGTTTTGAGAACAGCTCCATTTTGTGGTAATCTCAGAGAGGGTTTGTGTTGGTTTGGTTTTGGTTTGTTTTTTTTTTTTGTGTGTGTTTGTTTGTTTTTGTTTGTTTGTTTGTTTTGTTGTTGTTGTTGGATTGTTGTTTTGTTTTGGTTGGTTTGGTTGGTTTGGTTGTTTGGTTTGTTTGTTTGTTTTGTTTTGTTTTGTTTTGTTTTCCCACAGAATCACACAGAATGGTGAGGGTTGGAAGGGACCTCCTGAAGATCATCTTGTCCAATGCCTCTGCTAAAGCAGGGTCACCCTGAGTAGATTGCCCAGGGCCATGTCCAGGCAGATTTGGAATCCCTTCAGAGAAGACTCCACAACCTCTCTGGGCAGCCTGTTCAGGAACCATCATGGGAAAGAAGTTTTTCCTGCTGTTCATATGGAACCTTCTGTGTTCCAGTTTGTGCTCATTGCCCCTTGTCCTGTTGCTGGAAACCACTGACAAGAGTCTGGACCCATCCTCTTGATTCCCACCCTTTAGATATTGATCAGATCCCCTCTTAGTCTTCTGCAGGCTAAACAGCCCCAAAGCTCTCGGCCTTTCTTCATTACAGAGATGCTCCAGTCCCCTCATTATTATCCTAGACTCTGCTGGACTTTCTCCAGTAGCTCATTGTCTCTCTTGAACTTGGGAGTTCAAGAGAGATATTTAAACTGATGCTGGACAGAGTGTCAATAAACCAAGTTCACCTCTGTCTAACTTGTTCCCTTCAAATTTCCTTTGTATCTTGATGCTTGTTCTGAAAGACAGCGAGGATTCCCATGACTGCACCAGTGTGCTCCTGGACACTAGTTAGTACCTGTCCCTTAGAAAGGTGAAATCAAATATGCATGGTTTTAAAAGATCCCTGCGCAGCTACAGCTGGCAGCATCTCCTGGGTCTGGAGGTGCCTGAGCTTTTAGCACTGCAGTTGCTGGTTTTACCTCCAAAAGTGTGTTGGGGTTCCTTGGCCCTTTGCAGCAGGCAGAGATGCTCTGTACTGGATTGCAACAGTAGCAGCAGCGTGCTGTTCCTTCACCTCAAAACCAAAATACTGGTTACAACATGTTTTTTTTTCTCACGTTAACTATAGATTCACTTCAGCAGTGAATGCAGAGCTGAGTGTCTATGGAAGAGCCTCATATTCCTCCTTATGACCTGTCTGTGATTGCCTTGAGGTGGGCATCACACTGGAAGAATGTGTGTGGCAAGACAGATTAAAACATTCTCTATTTTCCAATCCTTGGTAATATTTGTAACAGAAACAAAAGCAAGCAAACAAAAAAATCCTTCCAAAAGAGGTTAGTTTATTTCACATATATTCAGATATCTTTGAAGGAGAGTAGGATTCAGTAAGGCTTCGCTTCTCCACCCATTGATGTCTGTCACCTCTCCCTTTTTTCCTGTCATTAACACTGTGGCAGAATAGGTGTTTGCAACTCAATTAATTACAAACTGCAGTTTCTAGGCTCTACCAGCAACTCTTAATAACAGATCTACCTGGCTATTTCTTTCCTCAGAGGTTTGCCAAACCACAAGCCATCAACAAGGTTTAAGCATGTTCCCATCAGCTGGAAACAGTAGGCTCGGTGATGGAGTGAAAAATGAGTATCATGGTTGTGAAGAGCTCATCATATGTGTGTAGATCAGCTGCTAAACAATGAGATCCATCTGCCTGTGGAGAAAGGGCAAGAGGCACTGAGATGTTCTGCTTCATAGATCTTCTCTGGAAGGGGTGCTTAATGTCCATATAACATTATATAAGTTTCCACTTCCCATCTGCATTTGCTAGAAGAGCATGTGCCAATGGGCTGTGTAAAGTTTTTAGGTTAGTCTTGCCTAAGCAGTTGCATGAGCCACAGTTTCACCTAGATTTTTCGGTGTATTATTTGCAGTGTAAGCCATGGTATTTCAGAAAAGCAAGGAAATCCTTCCAAGCCTAGCAGATGGTCAGAAAGAGACAAGGACTGTTCAGAGCATTGACTTGGGAAGTTAAAAACTCTTACTTGCAACCACATCAACTTCTCATTTAATTCTCAATGAGCTTCAGCACTTTCAACCACATTCTTGTTGCATCTTTTTATCATCTATCTAGTCTAGTTTTAACATCTGTCTTTACATTCCATATTCATCATCTACCAGATGAAGCCCTCCTTTTGCAAGTCACAGAATCATAGCATGATTTGGGTTGAAATGGACCTTAAAAATCATCTATTTCCACCCCCCCTGCCATGGGCAGGGACACCTCCCACTAGACCAGGCTTTGCACACTTCCATGAATAGGCCATCCACAGTTTCTCTGGGCAACCTCTTACAGTGTCTCACGACACTCATAGTGAAAAATTTCTTCCTTACATCTAATGTAAATCTACCTTCTTTCAATTTATCTCTCACCCTATCACCTTTCTCACACCCTGAACAGTAATACACAGCAAGTGCAGCTCCACAGCCTGCGGCAGCCATCTTTACCTTCACCTCCACATGTATATTTAATAACATTTTCCCCTGTGCTAGCAGGAAATGCTCTCATGCTGGAGTGGGCGGAGGTCCCCGGTTTGCTTAGCTCTGGTTTGTTTTTATAGCGATAACTTTGTCAACAGTGCGTAGTGTGACAACGCAAAGCGGTTGTTTGGCTACCTCTTCATCCACGGAGGAGACTTGCTAAATTGGGGTAGGATTTGTCCTGGGTGAGAAGTCCAAGATGCTGTCAGCTTTGCTGGGAACTGCAAAAGGCCGGAGAGGGAAGCTTTAATCCTCCCTGCCCTGACGTTAGCCAGATATCAAGCACTGGAGTATGTGAGCTGATTAGCATGGGTTTGCTTTGTGCAGCAAAGCTTCCAGCGTTAGCAAAATGCGTTGCTGCCTCGAGCGAGTATTTGTCCAATTGGGGACTGTCAGAGTAGAGCAGCATTTTTCATGTTGTTTGGCTTAGTGTCCCTAAACTTCCGCCTGTGCTGTGACTTTCAGCACAAGATGAACAATTAAACCAGATACCATTGACCCTTTGCTACCTGCCAAAACAAAGGAGACCAAGTGCTTGTCATCATTTTCATTAAAGGGTTGTCTAGCCCTGGAACAGGCTGCCCACTGCAGTGGTGGAGTCCCCATCCCTCCATGGGTTTAAAAGATTTGTAGACATGGTTCTGAAGGATATGGTTTATTGGTAGCCTTGGCAGTGCTGTGTTAATGGTTGGACTCGATGATCTTAAGTGTCCTTTCCAACCTAAATGATTCTATGGTTCTATGATCTACCTTATTCCCTGAAGGCTGTGTTTTCTTTCTGATCCAATATCCCTGTTTTCATTTTGGTACTGGTATAGTTTGTGAAAGCAGGTGAATTAGAGGCTCAGGAATACAAACCACAATAAACAGAGGACGGATGGGAGAGCTTTCAGTCTCCAAGGGGGATTCTCAATTACTTGACTGGGGCAAGTGTTTCCACTCTGAGCTGTTTCCAGTGATTGGAAGCCGAAGGGAGGAAGTGGGGGACGTGATCGGCTCCTCATGTGTCTGAATATTTGCAGGGAGGAAAAGAGGCTGCAAGTGCCCTGCAAACCCCATCCCTGACTTTGATAACTGCACTGTGGCCTGTGGCAGCGGTCTCCCAGATGATTCTGTGTGTGTGCATATGCAAGGGAGAGGAAGTTCAATGTTTCCTCAAATCAAAAAAGTCTAATCTCGTTGTCAGATTCATAACAAACTGTTTAATGAGTTATGGGGGAGAGAGGGAAGATATGAGTTTATGAATTTATTTTTTTTTTTCATACTGTTTTAGAGTCTTCATGAGAAGGATTTGGAAGAAAATCTCAGAGAATGTGACATTAATCAGGGAGAGCAACAAAACTGCAGGTAATTACATTAGAACCTCCCTCATAGAAACTTTAGCAAAATTATTTATTTAGAGAAGGTGTGTATTTGCATCTGATTTTTGTCTTCTATTTTGGCATGACTTTATAATCCAGAACATGACTTGTAGCTTGGATTTAAACTTCCATTTGGCATCCCCTTGGTAGGGTACCTTTTCTCATCCCTGTGTGACTGTGTTACACTTTCTGCAGAGGCGAGCCTGTGCTGCCTGCTCTGCACACCACATGGGTGCTGCTCCATGGCTGCAGTTAGCAAAAGGCAGCAGAAGAGCATTGGTTCTCACCCCAGAGTGCTTGGGATGGAGACTGAGGAACAAAGATCTCAAGCTTTCCAATACAGCCTCCATGCTTCTGCCTGCATCCAGGTTGTGGAGAAAAGGCGATGGGTGGGTGGGTGGATGGATGGATGGATGGATGGATGGATGGATGGATGGAAAACGAGCTGCCTGCAGCCCCTGAACAGGGGCAGGGCTGAGGCCACGTGCCTGGAGAGGAAGGCGTAAATTATCCCTCCTGCACCCCCCACACCTCTCCTCTTGCTTCCCATGCTCTGGATGAATTCCTGTGTGTCTTTAGACCAAGACCAGGGAGCAAGAGTTTGTCTTCACCTGTGCGTGCTGAGTGTCTGGAAGGATGGGAATCCTGATTGTTCTTGGGACTTTGGGGTCCCAGAATGACACAAGTGGCAGTGATTTAGACATACACTAATAGAGGGATTTAGCCTCCCAAAACATCTGACTAGTTCTGAGTTCTTTGGACAGCCTCTAATGAAGCATCCCCAGCCAAGGAAGCCCCGTGTGAAGTAAAAGGATGTGCTGGAGAGAGGATGAGGGGGCTCATCTCCAAGATGCAGTAGGTTCGCTCAGTCCTAGCTGTTATATTTGCACAGGGAAAAATATAAATCAAGGCTATGCTGGTCTATATCTGGCCAATTTCAGTCTGGAGTTCCTGACAGGTGACCCCAGGGTATGGTTGCATGCACTCAGTGCTTATTTTTGACATCGTAATCCAAATTGACGTTCAGTGCTTGAACATACAATAAGTTCATTACAGCTAAACTCTCCGACTCAGGGATTTCCTGTTGGTAAGTCTCGGAAAAATCAGGATTCCCAGGGGTATCAGGCTGAAAATGTTTGCAGATAAAATTCAAGTTAGCAAGTTATGCCAAAATGTTTTTGGAGCTGCAAACAGAGCTGTATTTTTCTGTCCAGTGCAGTGATGCTTTATCCTTCCCTGTTGCTTGGGACTGGAGGTGGAGGCCTCTGCCCTGCACAGCTCCCACACAGGGTCTCAGTACTGCTCTCAAGGGGAGCTCATTAAAAAGCAGTGGATGAATCCACAATCCTATGGCTAAACACGTTTCTTGAGTGTATTTTTGGAACCTAAACTGTTGCCTCTTGTCCCACTTTCTAAAGAGGAAGAGAAAAATCTGTGCAGCATCTTACTAAAACAGTCTGTGATCAGCCACGATAAACTCTGCAAGCAGATAAGACTTTAGATAACTCCATTACCTCCATGCCAGACGTTATCTCCCAATCTTCCCATGTCTAGAGGAGGGTTGCAACACAGCAGGGTTACTACACAAGCACTTGACCTGCTGGTTAATAAGCTGTTATGATGAGGTGTGAACTTGGCCTGGGACTTGTCTGTGCCCATCTGGCACAGGGACAGCATCTCTTCTGCTTCCACCTCCTCCCCATAATGAAACTGACCTTATAAAAACAGACACAGTTCTCTCTGTTCTATGGGTCTCAGCTGGGATTTTACCCGTGGAATTTGAAGCTGGTATTCTAATAAGATGAGGGGAAAATGTTGCCTCATCCCAAAGGGGAAATGTGAAGTGGCTTTGTGTGGGAGTTGAGTGGTGGGAGAGCAGCTGAGAGGTGCCCCATCAAAAGTGGAGCAAGAGCCAGAGGGGATGCTGTTGCAAATAAAAAAGATGCATCTCCTGCAAAGCACCAGCAAGATGGGATGCAAAGAGTAGGAGTTTCATTTCTACACATCCACAGACATGTGGTGAGAAGAAATGCATGAACACACAGCAAATGTGCATTTGAAATATTTTAGGAAAAAAATCAGAACCGTAAAAGTAGAAAATATTGGAGGAGGTGATCCAAGGAGACTGTAATCCCTGTTACTGGAGGATGCGAGAAGAGACAAAGACATACAGAGTAACCAGGGTTGAAAGGGCTTGCTTTGAAGTTTGATCTGAGGTTGCACAGGTTTTTTCAGGGGAGTTTTGAGTATCTTCAGAGATGGAGATTCTCCCAACCTGGATCCTTTTCCAGTGTTTGAACCAGAGCTTTTCCTAATGGGAATTTTTTTATGTGCTAACTTGGGCTGTTGACTCTGATTGCTGAACATCTCTCAGGAGAGCCTGTCTTTCTTTCTCATCTCCACACCATCCCAGCTGGGAGTTGCAGTGATAAAATCCCTCTTTGTCTTCTACTCCCCCTGCACAATCAGGTCTCAGCCTCTCCTTGCATCTCCCGAGCTCCAGGCACAGCCAGCTTGCTGGCCTTCCCAGGTTTTACCACCTGCCTGGTACTAGGGAGCTGAAACTGGTCCCAATGCCCTGTTTGTAAAGGAGGAGATTCAGTTCTGCTGTGTCCACTCTGGCCATCACCACCCACATGGTGGTTGGTCTACATTGTTCCAGTTCTCTTCCCCAATAGATTCTCTCCAGCCCATGAGACCCCAGCCTGTCCCATACCAATGTGATCCTGTCTCAGCATCTGAGGGGGGTCTACACAGCCTCCTAAACTCCTTTCTAGCTCCATGTTTTCATCCATCCACATCACACATATCCTTAATTCCCTAAGAATTCAATAAAAGGCTCAGGAAAAGATTTCTATTCTTTCCTCCCCTGGTGGTTTTAAAATTTTACACATCTTAAACTCAATTAATCTGCTAGTCACTGGAAATGTAGCATCCTATATGGCTCCTGTGAGAAGAACATGTGATTAAAGTAGGATTATCACTTGCAAGAGCAACTCAATGGCACAAGAACAACTGAGGTAATATTTTCTTCTGTGGTGGATCAGCCATGAGCTCTGCAAAGAAAGCCATTAACCACTAGACTTGAAACCAGTTCCTCTCTGTGGTCTGTTGCTGGCTTCTCTTGATAGTTTTTCATTATGAAAAATGACACATGATGGCTTATCCTACAGCCTTGTGTTTCTGCTGCAGAAGTGTCCAGAAGCAGCAGCTGAGTTGGAGATCCTTGTTCTTCCAGGGGTTCCCTGATCACCTAGAAGGAGATGGGGCTCTTCCTGGTGGACACATGTAGCCTTTCCCTAGGATGTGGGGAGCAGAGGCTGCTGTGGGGTTTGGCAAGGGGTGGATTCCCAGGTGAGACAATCCTGCAAAATATGCTCTTTAAAAATGCCCTAAAGGAAGGACCAGAAACCTGCCCAACCTAGAGATGTAGACCTTCCCAGTCCAGCGTATTTCTGATGACTCAGAATAAATCTAGGTCTTAACATTTCACATTTCTAGGACTCGTACATTTCCAAACTGGTCCTTCCTCCTGCCCCTATATCCTTCCTCTTTCCCTCAGCCACGTGAGGGGAAGAGGCTCCCACTGCCAGGAAGAGAGCACCAGGCTGCTGGTCCCCATACCTTGGTCTGATGTCCAGTTGCTGTTCCAGCTATTGTCTTTGTTGAAGCAGGATTTCTACAGTGTTTTACAAATTTTGCTGGAGCAGGGCAGGGGCAGGACCCTCTATTTGCATCGGAAGTGGGACTGTGGAGGTTCCTCTTGGGTCACACTCACTGCCCAAGGAGCTGCTGCTCACCTCTGAGGAGAAGATGAGCTGAATAGGGGCTGGGCTGCTGTTGCAGAGGGTGGTAATGATCCAGGTGCTGGGTCCCTCCCTATCTGCACCTCTCAGCCTAGGTGGAAAGAAGCCATGGAGATTCACTGCCACCTTGCAGAATTTTTGGTCCTGGGAAGCTGGAGCATCCCTCACACATAACCAATATGTGGCTGTTACTGTCTGCCTTCCCTATAGGTATAAGGGAGAAAAAGTAAAGGTAAGAGTTCCCCCTGTTATGTTCCTCAGCAAAAATGCTTGAAGCCCTTTTCATGGCAAAGCTCTTCCCAAGAGGAATGGCCGGGTTTTCTGTTTGTATGCACTGTACGCTAACATCTCCACCTTTCTGAGGACAACTATCCATATACTTTGGGGAATCCAGGACTTGCTTTCCATCTAAGGTGTTCAGTTTGTGTGCTCAGCTATAACTTAAACCCTGACTCTGGGGCAGTCAGAGCCAAGGACATTGGCTGGTGCCACACTGCTCAGATGACAGGCTGTGGGGAGAGGGATGGGCTGGAAACAGGAATTTGGTTCAGCTCCATCATGTTTCCATTGGATCTCAGTTTATAAATAGTTCAGGTCAACCATGTGCCTTGTACTTTGACACTTCTGTGAGTCTGAGGACTCTTCGGGTTTTATACTTAGAAACTTTCCTTTCCTGGCTTCCCCCATCTCCCTGCCTGCCAGGAAAGTCCAGCACAAGAATCAAAAAGGTGCCTGTCTGAATTTACCAGGAGCCTGCCACATCCAGCATTGAGCTTTGCCCAGGGCATGGCCTGGGTGATACTGAGGAGACAGTAAAGCAATGTGGGTCCTGGGTGCTGAGCTGCTCTCAGTGCTGGTTCCACACTTTTCATAGGCGACAGGTCTTCCTTCTTTCTCCAGGATTACACTGTGACTTCGCAACTCAAATGGCTCCCCCACACCAGCTGTCAAGGTTCAGAGCTGGGCCAGCCACTAGACAGGTGCTCTCTGTTAACCCCTTTCCCAAAAAGGGAAGAGAAAGGGAATAAGGAAGAGACTTACAGACTGGAAAAGGAAAATAGCTCTAATGAAAATAATAACAATAAAATGGAATATACACAAATATATACAAAGCTAATATTGAACCCAATACCCCAGTGGCAATTACCTCACTATCACCACTGATGCGGTGGAGCAGGCAGTGGGGAAATCCCAGGCTGGAATCAGCATCAGATGTGAACTGGTTTCAGAAGCTGAGTTCTGGAACTGGATTCAGAAACCAACAATCAGGATGGAAGGCAGAAAGGGCAGAGTCCTCCTTGGATACTGTCCATTGAAGAAGAGGTTTGAACCTTCTGATCCCTTAGCTTTATACTGAATATGACACATATGGGCTGGAATCCCTCATTTTTTAGTTTAGAGTCACCTGCCCTGTCTGATCCTCCCTGTAATTGCAGCCTTTTACTTTCTGCACCCCCGACATGGTACACAAGATTCAGCCTTGATCTGCACAATAATCCTTGATACTAACTCTAAACATGGGGTGTTGTCACTGCTAGAATCAGACACTGCCTGGGGAAACATGATGCTAACTTCAGACAGTGCAGTTAGAAGAACTAAATCTCCCCTCTTTCAGTTTAAAGCCATTACCCTTCATTCTATCACTATGAGCCCTTGTAAGAAGACCCTGCCCTCCCCCCAGCTTTCTTGTAAGCCCCCTTCAGATATTGGAAGGTCACCTTCTCTTCTCCAGGCTGAACAACGCCAACTTTCTCAGCCTGGCCTCACAGCAGAGGGGCTCCAGCCCTCTGATGATCTTTGTGGCCACATGGAGATTTTGGCATAGATCAGCAGAGTAAAAGCAACCCCTGCTCCAAAGAGCCTAAAGTCTAAATGGGAAAGAAGAAAGAAGAAAAAGATGCAGATGACTGAGGAAATGATGAAACAGAGTAAATCAGTGAGGAGGAAAGTGTTCACCAAACTTCTGATCCTTTATCAAATCCTTCGCAAGTATCTCAATGAATGAGAGTTTTTGCAGCCATGGCTCTGCAGTTGGGTGTTACCCTTGAATCCAGGTGCTGGAACAGCCCGGGGGTTGTTCTCCTCATTTTTGTTTAAAAATCAGAACTCCTTGTGTCTCCTGGGGTATCACTCCATCAGGCTACAGAGACTATTAGTACTTTAAAATCACACGTGGAGTACCAGCAACTTCAGCTCTTTATTATTACAGGTGCAAATCTGCACACAGGAAGAATTTAGGACTTACAGAGCATAATGTTACTGAACAACCTGGGAACATGGAGCAAGCTGATTGAATGGTAGATTTACCCACAGGGTGTGGGGTGGAGAAGTATGTCTTTCCCTGCCTTCACAGCTCAGGGCAGGGGGTATGGGGTGATCTGCCATTTGGGGGCACACTTGGCTGTGGAGGTCACAGTTTCTGGTCTTTGAATGGAAGTAGGGAGAACAGCAGCATTTTCAGTATAAGCAAGGTTGAGCTGGACTTGCAGCATAAAGGTAAGGCTGAGTGACAGTGCAGATGGTCCTACTGTGAGCACAACCTCCAGAGGTCCTTCCAGCCTCAGTTATTGTGGGACTCCGGTTCTCACTGTAACGATGATGGGAGCCACAAGTAATTAGCTCTGATGCAAACTTCTCAGAGTGTTTTAAGTGGTGCAAAGTCCATCTGGCAGCCAATAACTAGTGGTATCCCCCAGTAATCGATACTGTGATTGATAATGTTGAATGTCTCCATTGAGAAGGTGGAGAGAGTCTGCACTCAGCAAGCTTGTGAATGACACCAGACTTGGGTAGGGGACTGGCCAGTGAGCTGAAGGATATGGCTGCTACTCAGGAGAGGGTCCTGGACAGGCTGGAGAAATGGGCTTACAGAAACCTGACAAAACTCAACAAGGGCATGTGTGAGTTCTTACATCTGGGATGGCATAACCGCGTGCAACACGGGGGATAAACCCTAAGATACAACTCTGCATGTAGGAAGGACAAAACTCTATCATTGTCATCATCTTGTGTGTAGAGCTGAGCATTGCAGACTCTTCCTGGCACAAAGAAGGGGTGCAGCTCACCAGGTAGAATACAATACCAAGAAATGTGCCATGGGCAGCTACTGCACAGCTTGATGAGAATGGGCCCTTTCCCATCTGTTCAACTTGTTCTAGAACCTTCTCCCAAGAATTGCACCTTCCAGCCCCTGCCCTTCCACCCACAAAAACACCAAAATGATGCACTTAGCAAGGAGAGGAGGCTCTTCACCCTACATGTTGGTCTTTGCCTTCCATTATTCCTCTTAGGAATGAAGAAGGAAGACAAAGCTTGCAAATCTTGTATTTGTATTTGTGTTCTGCCACAAAGCTCCTCTCTATTAACTCCCCCATACAGTGTTGGCTGTAGGAGTCTTTCTCAGGGACATTATGGTCCAGATCCATCAGAGAAGTTCCACAGCACAGGTATTTCAGTGTTGTGGGTGCTCACACTCAATCAACCATGGTGGGGCAGGGTGTGTTGTGTCCAAAACCAGGTTAAACACATGTGTCTGGGTTGCTGCTAACCTTTGTAGGCATCTGGGGTGTTCTCCAGCCTGCAGTGCACTGCTGAGATGCTGCTGAGGGGTGGGCTGGCGATGCTGTGTTGCCGAAATGCCCAGGTTGCCTTCCTGATGCCAGTCAAAATAAAGACCTTGGCCTCTTTTCTGCATTGGCTGCTGGCACTCAGACATCTCTAGAGACAGTGCTGGAGGGGCCAGCGTGCAACTGCCCACTGATGATGGGCTCGGTGAACACCTCTTCAGGCTGAAGAAGTGAAAAATGACAGTAATTTCCTGTTCATGCCAACCAGGCAGAAATTTTCTCTCATGAAGTTTTATGAGGCTGCAGAGCCTGGAAATATATGAAAGGCAGAAAGGACTGATCAGCAGAGAGGGAAAAACTGATTGAAAGGAAATTAATGTTGTTGAAACCTCATGGAAATTTAGAAACTCCGCTAAAAACCCAGGGTGTGATTCTGACCTGACCCAACGAAGCAGCAAAAACTCACCACATCCAGCACCACAGCTTTGCAGAGTCCCTCACAATGACTTCGGAACGGTAAGAGTGTGCAGGAACTGATGCAACATGATGACATGAAGCAGGTGGGTGCTTAGACTCTGTCATTTCCCTGCCCTGATGCTAGAAAGAGTCTGACATAGATATCATGAGTTTTGTGGGGTCTCCTACTGTCTTCAGGAGCAATCTAACTACCAGTGTTCCACAGGGGCTCCCTATGCTATGGTCATTGGTAAATCCTTCTTGGATGGCATGGGTAGTGATGTCTTAACCAACCCCAGGGCACAGGGACTTACAGGCACAGATTTTCGTATGTTCTAGCTCCAACCCAGAGGTCAATGTGCATGTGGGGACATCCGAAAGCCCTGTCTCCCTCTCACACCTTTCATCTCCATCAGCCAAAGAGGATGACTTTCTAAGGGCTGGGTCTTTTTCCAGCTGTTCAACGTATCAGGACACAGCTTTTTAAATATCATCTTCCTCCCTGAGTGCTGTGCCCATGCTGCAGACCCAGGAATGGGTTCTTGGCTTGGTGTGGCCTCGAGGCACCAGCTGCTTCCCATGGGCTGGACAGGACAGGCTGAAGCATCATCCTCTGTGTGGAGAAACTGACCCTATTGCATCCTTGTTCTGCTCTTGCACTGTGAGGGATTTCATTGATGCTGGGGAGGCCAAGGCAGAGGGGCAAGGGAGAACATAAATGTGAAAAAAAAATTGGAAAAAGGAGAAAAAAGAGAAGAAATATTCTGATTTGCATGTGTATTTTGTATTTAACTCACCAAGGTGCTGGAAAATACAGTAATTGCACAGAGTGCAGTGACGTGGTTTTTGTGAGGGATTGAATGTGTAGCCTTTAGAAATAACCACCTTTCTTCTTCAGTGTTTTGCTTGAAAATTACTGAGTTCTGATAGAAAAATAATGCTTTTCGAAGGATCCACCTAGAGCCGTGTGGAGAATATAGACCTGTTTTTTCAAACAGAAGGCAGCCTGGACTTTTTGTGATCCCACAACAAGTTTTATACGTGAACTCATTACTAACCTTGCTGCTGATCTTCCTGTTGCTATTTTATAGATAATGTCCCTGTGTCCCAAATACCATTCCCCTCTGGATCTCCAGGTACTTTGGAGACAAAGGCAGGTTTATTATCTCTGCTTTAGGGATGGAGAAAACAAGACATAGAGGTGGGATTGGTCTGGCATAATAGTTTTTTACACCTGAACTAATTGCTTGAGACTCGTTTTATTGTTACTGGAGACAAACAGACACTTCTATTAACTTCATCCTAGTCTGGATTATTAAAATAGGTCAGGTGACCAGCTTCAGTGTATTTAGGCAGTGTGTGTGATGGGCACCTAAGGGGAGAGGAGGAAGGGAGTAGAGACAGCCACACATCTATACAAGTATTTTTTCTCTTTATACATGCACGATATAAATATCTAAATACTCACAGGCTCTTTCCTGTACTAGTACGTGATGATGGATGGATAGATAAGCTTTCTTCATAAAAATATACACAGTTAAGGGTAAATTTTTCATTGTCATCTCCGGCTTGTGTTTAACAATTTCTCTTCCTCATTTTTTTTTTTTTCCTTTGGAATATTGCTGTGGGTGGAGAGATCTGACCTGTGTCTAACATAATATTCTTGGATGGGGTTTTTGAGTAATGGCACTGTTGTTGTACAACCTCCAGCAAGAACAATTTGCAAAGTGTTGCAAACTTTTCAAAATGACCTGACAACAGCTCTCCAACCAAAGTGGTTTTGCAGGGATCTGTTCCAGCATTGCAGGGCTTGGAAAGAGGGAAATTAAAAAAAGGCATCAGAGGTCTGTTCAAGCTGCCCTTCACTTCAGGTTTGTAAGGTTGGTAAAGGAACTTGAGGTCTGATGTTGCAACCCTCTCACAGAGGATTCATTCCCTTTGGGTCAAGAGAAGGTCAAAGTGCTGAGTGCTTTTAGAATAGTCTAAATCTGGCATTACAGATTCACCTCTGATTATATCAGAGAGTTTCTCTTCACCCATGACCATCCACTACACGAGTGCTGAGCTGGGATATGAACATGGAGCCAGTAGATTTGTGCACAGACTGGCACGTGCTCTATAAAGAAGATGATGGTTACATGAACATATATGTTGATGCCTCCTTCATGGGCATACCGTTCCCATGGGCCACCAGCCAGCCCTGCCATGGGGACTTTTCCCCAATCTACTTTCTTCAGACACACTCATGGTAAAATACAGGTCCAGTTGCCATGAGACTGGGGAGAAACTGTACCTAAGGGGGGACTCTGATGAAAGTTGCTACTGTGGAAACTGAGGTCTTCATTACATAGCATGTGCTGATCTGAAGCATCAAGACGCCCTGGTGTTATTTTTGTTGTCTAAGAATTTTAGAAATCAATTTATTCCTCCCTCTGAGATTTAGTTCCCTAAGGGGGCTAAAGAGAGAAGGTGGATTTTCACAGCCAGGCTTTAAGTCTGCTGAAAGCCAATTGCCTGCCAAGATTTATTGCATGATCCTGTGGCAGACAGGTCTAATGTGCGACTCCTGTGCCGTCACACTAATACTCACAGTGACGAGAGAAATCGGATATGGTGTCTGGGTCAGATGGGGTGGGATCCTGATATTATATTAAGGTGCTTCGATGGTTATTGAAGGATTTAAGAGGAGGTTTGCCATGTGGGTGGGATGAGGAGACTGTGTGGGAGGGGAAGAACAGGTTCATGGTGTGGAGAACCCTCTGGGGGTGTGGTGAAACCCAGAGTGGTAGAACCATTGATGGTAGCACCCTGTGAAATTTGGTAGTGTGATGACAGACGGATTTGCTTTCTGTAATGAAGCAGTGACTGAAAGCATAAGTCAGGGACTCATGCCTGCATGTGCATGGTGCTATACAAACACTGGCCAGTGTGTGCCACAGTTTTTGGGTCCCAATGGAGGTCAGCATCTTTCCCCTGATGCCAATGGATGCTGGGAGTCTCTCACTGTGCAGGTTAGCAGGAACTGGTCACCTCTCCCACCTCACCCCTTTCAGCTTCAAGTGTCTCTCTTCAGTGTAAAAAGTAGAGCATTCCTCTGATAGGGAAAAGCTGAGAGACCTGGGGCTGTTTAGCCTGGAGAAGAGAAGGTGGAGAGGGGATCTTCTCAATGCTCATCAATATCAAAAAGGGTGGGGGTAAGAGGATGGGACCAGACTTTTTTCAGTGCTGCCCAGCAACAGGACAAGGGGCCGCAAACTCAAACTGGAACCCAGAAAGCTCCATCTGAACATGAGGAAAAATTTCCTTCCTTTGAGGGTGATGGAGCCCTGGACCAGGCTGCCCAGAGAGCTTGTGGAGTCTCCTCTGGAGAGATTCCAAACCTGCCTGGACACAATTTTGTGCAATCTGCTGTAGGTGGCCCTGATTTAGCAGGGGAGTTGAACTAGATGATTTCCAGAGGTCCCTTCTAACCTCTACTATTCTGTGATTGTGTGTAATGTGTGGGATTTTAGCCCAACTCTGTGGCAGAAGTGCCAGGCACTCCACAAACACAAAAAATCTAAGACAACCATAATGAGGGGAAAAGACTGCCTTATTAATTGCGGGTGAGGAACCAAGGGTAGCATGAAGCAAGCCATCTGTGCTGGCAGAGTAGACGCTTAGAAATTTACCCAGATTGTGGGAGCCCCAAGCTGATGTCCACCTCACAGCAACCTCTACCCATGACATTACTCCATCCAGTGAGACTGAAAGCACGGACACAAGGGAGACACCAAATTTACCTGGAAACCCAAAGATGTGGGACCAACACCCCTTTGCTCCCCACTGAACAAAACTGCAGGCAGTTGATCTTCTGCCCATGTTCCCTTGCAGTGAGCCCTTCCTCCTTTGGCCTAATGGGCTCCTCTGGAAGCAGTAAAGCTGGCTTGAACCATTATTAA
The DNA here is from genome assembly GCA_027560015.1 of Chloroceryle amazona. NCBI lineage: Eukaryota > Metazoa > Chordata > Aves > Coraciiformes > Cerylidae > Chloroceryle > Chloroceryle amazona. The sequence goes on from JANHFX010002091.1 coordinate 20,121, forward strand.
AATAATAGAGAGACCCCAGAGGATCTCTAACCAGGAGATCTTTAATAATTACTACCTCCAAGACTCTTGCTACTCCATTTGAACCAGGATTTCTCATGCTATCCGAGTCCTGGAGCAGAGCTCAAGCCTGTTCCCACAGGGCTACAAGTGCCATGTGACTTAATTGTCCTCAATATTTTTCTAGTCATGTCAAGGGCTTCCTTGGAAATGTTATATAGCTGAGAAAGAGTTTATTATTTGCTGTCAAGGGGCAAATAACACCAGGGCATCTCTGAAGACGTCTATAACATATCTGTGTAATGTGAAGGTTAAAATAAATCAGTAAAAAGAGCTGTTCTCCTGAGGGCAATATACTGTAAAATATTTCATCAGAAGGCCTGGATATTATTGCACTTGTAATTAATCTTCCTGGTAATAGCCCGGCTTGTTTTCTCCTGCCGCATTATCTCTCTGTTTTCGTCAGCTGCTAGATGTCGGGGAAAATGCTTTCAGTTTTGAGGAAATTTCTCCCAAAGTTGGGAGTTGCTGGGTTTCTTCATTGATTTTAGGCCAGGAAAATGCCTGGTGCAGTTGGCATGAGGAGATTCCTCAGCTGCTGCTTTCAGCTGACAGCATATGAGCTGCAAAGCTAACCTGTACCCAGCTTCTCCCCTTGGTTTGCAGCCATTGGTTTGCACAGCTGAAGAGGCTGAACACTGGTGAAATTTTATCCACAGCACTGGCCATCTTCACCCATTGCATGCCAAGCATTTACATTTTTACCATTACCCTTCCTGAATTTTACCTGGATTTTAAACCCAGGCTTTACTGAGCGTTTGTAACCCTTCTGTTCTCAGATCATCACACCACAAGCACGCTGTGACTTGATTTTTATTACCAGAGGAGTAGTTTGAGTCTGTAAGATGAGTGATAGGGACAAATCTTGTGCAACAAATACATGCCTGCAAAGAGCCACAACTCAAAATGGACTTTGGGAGTCCATGGCTGGGGAAAGGTGGTGGGATACAATACTTTGTGGGTGGTTCTTGCATGCAAGGAGACCATCTTAGTACAGATGTTCCTCTCCCATCACGTACACCCAGCTGAGACTTGAACCTCCTCCCCGGGAAGGGTCAGACTTCTGTCACTGAAAGAATTCACCAGGAAGGTGCCGGAGATCCACATGTCACTCCCTGTCTCTGAGAGTGGTTGCAACACTTTTTTTTTTTTTTTTCACACAAGGGGAAGGGGGAACAAATACAAACCTTGAGTCCCATGAAAGGGAAATGCCATTGAGATGTTTTCTTGTTAATTAACCTCTTCAGCTGTGTGCTTCCTGACTCTTGAGCAAGAGCTGATTGCTGAAAATAGTTCAGCTGTTCAAAGCCATGACCTACTGGAGAGGGCCAGCCCTCTCGTGAAGGGTTGTGGTTGTGAAGAGGATGCTTGAAGGTAAAAGGTTAGTGCAGGAGGACAGAGAGGATGCCTCTGATGTTTGGAGACTATATAAGTTCTCCTGTCTGTTGTGTCTGCTGAGAGCCATCTCTGAGCTTGGTCTGCCTTTGATTTTTAGCACAGCCTGCTGCAACTTGAAAGTGTTCCCTGGTCTAGAAAGCAAAAGGCTAGCAAAATCTTCCTGGGTCATGGTGTGTGCTGGTTCCTAAGTTTCCTACTAATGTGCATGGCCTTTCTGTGGGAGGTTGAGACATGTGTGGCCAGGTCTTCTTTGGAGTGTCCATGTTTGGATCAGTGTGATATATACCAGTTTTTTGCTGCTATTGAGAGAGGCTACAGCCATTGTTATGGTGCTAGGAATCAGAGATGCTTTTTATAAACATAAATTATAAGTGTGAGCCATGTTTCTTTCTTACCAGAGTGTTTGCTGAAAGCAGGCATCCTGGTGCATCCCACCCCAGCTCAGGAAATGCTCATCTGTCATCTTCATCCAGCTGGGAAGGTTTCAATGAATTCTAGTCCTGTGGAATTTTGTACATTTGCCACAAATGAAACAAAACAATCTTTGCTGGTTTTTGTCTTCTTTTCTACTGGCCTTACTGGAATTCAGCAAGATATTTGTCCTTCCATAGCAAGGACAAACTCTCATGTAAGCTGTTTGCAGGAAGACTTAATGCTTAATGCTGCTGAGAGTGGGGTTTGATTCACCACCTCCACACTCAACCTGTTGAGTTCAACCTCTTCAACCATTACCACGCCTTATAAACAATGGTGCTCAGAGGTAGGATGCATGTGGGTGAACAGATATCTCTGGCCATCAGTGGTGGTTATGAAGACAGCGTGAACATCCCCCTGTTATTATGCTTTCCCCTGTGATGTAAGCTGGGGTGGTGGAACTTCAGAGAGTCCTTTTTTATGGGATATATAAATTTTTATTTAGTATTTTATTTATTTTGATTTAGTAGGTTCTCTTTATCATCCTTGTTCTTCCGTGAGCTTTTCCTGTGTTTATACTGTATTTGACTACCCTTTTTTACCATGTTGATGGAGTTTAAAAATTATATATCTCATATCTATGGTTGAATCCTTAAAATGAAGCTTGTGTGGCCAAAGAAAGGCAATGAAGCTGGGGAAAGGTCTAGAGCACAGGTTTTGTGAGGGGCAGCTGAGGTACCTGGAGTGGTTCGGCCTGGAGAAAAGGAGGCTCAGGAGAGACCTTCTCACTCTCAACAATTCCCTGAACAGAGGTTGGAGCCAGGTGGTGTTAGTTTCATCTCCTAGGGCAAGAGGAAATGGCCTCAAGTTGTGCCAGGGGAGGTTTAGGTTGGATATTAGATAAAACTAATGTGTCAAGCTCTGGAGCGTGTTTCCCAGGGAAGTGGTGAAGTCTCCATCCCTGGAGGAATTCAAAAGCTTTGGAGATGTGGTGCTGAGTGACATGGTTTAGTGGCGATTCTGAAGTGCTGGGTTAATGGTTGCACTTTATGATCTTACAGATCTCTTCCAACTAAAATTATTCTATGATTCTAAGCTAAGATGAAAAGAGAGAGGGTAAAGATGACTGAAAAAAAGGTCTTGTCTTTCCTGGGGCCGATCTAATTCATGTCCTTCATTCTCTTCCTTTCTGGACTTAAGTTTCAGAATTTAGTTAAAGGTTTAGCTTTTTTCCAATGTAAGACACAAGATTGTGTCTGTTAACTGGTTTACAAGGCACAGTTGATTTCTTGCCCTAACATGAGGTGTTTTCCCCAGAGAAGCAAAGACCTGTCTCATTGCTTGGATCTTCTGCACCATTCCTGGAAACCAAATGCAAAACACAGTCCAACAGAGGCTGGCGGTCTGTTGTGACAAAGTGAATTGGAACAAAAGATAACTTATTGTTATGCTGCAGAACTCCTTGACTGGTTGGGATTCCCCCAAGAGCCAATTGGACATGATGAATAGTGCTAATTTCAGAACTATGCATATTCTCAGGCTTTGCACTTTTCCACATCTATTGCATGATGGGGAGGGGATTAAAATAAAGTTTCTAATCAGCTCCAAGTCATCAGCCTGGACTTTATCCTGCAGCTTCCAGCTGTTGAGGTGTTTGCAAAGAAACAACTCATGTCTGCAGCAAACTGTCCAGTTTCCAAAATGTTAATTTATACTGTCTTTGCTAGAGAAGTTGGGAAGCAGATGTCTCCATCTGGATTGAAAGACATTACACTTTTGCATAATCTTCCCTGCAAAACTGTTTCTTCTGAGGAAATTTTCTTTGCACATGGCATCCTTTATCATGGGGATTTTCTTTGCTACTACTTCTCTCCATATAGAACGGACACACCAAGACCCACAGCTGCACCCATAGCTCTTATTGCAATCTCCCCTATAATGTAACAAGTAACACAGTCAACAGAGACCTGTCCTTGCAAAATAGATACCCCCAGTGAGTTGGACATTGTAGCCACCGAGACAAAACCATATTTGGACAGACTCCATGTTAGAGCCAGCAATATAAGAATTAATGTAAAAGTGCCCTCTCGTGGCAAATAGAGTAGGTATCATTCATCATCATTTTGGAGAATTCCATAATGTCACTGGGATTGTGATTTGTCTATGGTTTCTCATCCTGATGTACCTCATAAAGAGGGACAGTGTCACAGTGATGGCTTCACATTGACCTAGAATCATAGAATAAAATCACAGAATGGTTTGGGTTGGAAGGGACATTTCAAGGTCACCTAGTCCAACCCCCTCCAGGGTGCAGGGACATCTGCAACTAAAGCAGGTTGCTCAGAGCCCCATCGAACCTAGCCTTGAACACTTCCAGGGATGGTCTTTCTACCATGTCTCTGGGCAACCCAGGACAGGGTCTCATCATCCCTCACTGTAAAATATTTCTTCCTTCTCTCTAGTCTAACTCTCCCCTCTTTTAGTTTAAAACCATCACCCAAGTACTGAAAGTCTTCAAGGAAGTCTCCCCAAGAGCCTTCTCTTTCTCCAGGCTGAACAGCCCCAACTCTCTCAGACTGGCCTCCCAGCACTGCTGGGGCTCCTCTGGCCCCGCTCCAACAGGTCCCTGTCTCTGCTGTGCTGAGGACTCCAGAGCTGGACCCAGCACTGCAGAAGGGGTCTCTCCAGGCAGAAGTAGAGACCTGCTGCAAATTATTCCTCAAGGCACCCAGAGGATAGTGGGCTGGCTTCTCTCAGCCACTCACATCTGTGAGCTGGCAGTGGTGGGCTCAGGGAAAAAAAAAATGTCTTCTGGGATCTAAAGTTAACCAGGACAGTTGTTGGTCTTGCAGCAAGGTGGTGGATGGGAACATGGCTCTAGGAAACATGCAGCCAACTGTGAGCTGTTTAGTTCTGGAGTTTCCTTTGCTTCAGGTAGATCTGCTGGGAATTGAGTGTTTGCAGCTATAAAGCAGAAACCAGACTTGGGCAACCCTCGTGCCTGCAGCCATGAGACGGCTTAAAACAACACTGTCTCTAGAAGAGATGATTTAATAACAAAAACATAATAAAGCAATCTGGGGCTTTTGTTCTGCCTGTTTTCTGGCCTGTGATTCAGTGCTGCTTGCTATATTAGCTGCTCCTGCACATTGTCTGAAGCAGTCACCCATTTCGTACCTAATTAATCAGAAACCTGGGTAGATCTGTGTCTCTACAATATAAGCCATAAAAGGGGACTTTTATGGACCACCTTCCTTCATTCCCTTTTTATTTCAAGAAAGGATATGGGGTTTTCTTTGCACTAATTATTATTCTGGAGCACCCATGACAACTTCCCTTTTCCTGCTTGCTCTACCATTTCTCTTGTGGCATGGAAAACAGATTTATTGCTGGGTTAGCTGCTTCTGAGGGATTCACCACTTAGGGAAGGCAAGGGATCCATGGCATCGGGTCTCCTAGTCCAGCTCAAGCATAAGGAATAAGGCAGGTAGATGAATGCTACAGGCATCTTGGGATGTCTGCTGTTCTTCTGTCCAAAGGACTGTGTCCCAGGTGGGATAGTAGCTACCTCAGTTAGCCAGCTTTGCCACACAGCATCTCAGTCTCCATAACATTTTTATTGCCAATGACATGTTAGTGGGTACAGCTAGGATGTCATCTTCTTTTGTGCTTGTATGATCAAAGGTGACTGAAAGTTCCCACCTGAACACACTTCTCTGGTGAGGGAGGATGAGTGAGAGAGTGTCAAGCCACTGTGCCGTGTGGGGAGTGCTGATCAGAGGCACTGTGAAGGTATGGGGCAAACCTGAGGTTAGTTCTTCAGGACAGGAGTGAAGTGGTGGTTACCTGCTGGTGTCATATAGTGCCTGTCTGAGGAAGGATTCGCTATTATAGGACCTAGCACGAGGTCCACTTGACCCAGCACTGGACCCTTAGATACATCTGAAGTGCAAATGGCAGCAATGCTGAAAATGACCACAGATATGCGTTTTGTTGAGCGAAGAGATGTAGCATTACAATTGCCTGTTATGATGATGGGGGTAAAAGCCAAGTCCTGAGCATTGTTATTGCTTCTGCACATTAGTGGTAAAAAGGAGGAATCAAAAATGGCATGAAGTGTCCAGGCCGTGAAGCAATGGGAGGAAATGCCAGTGCAGCAGGGCCTGGACTGGTCAGATACATGAGTCAGGACCTTGACAAACACTTGGCTTGATACTCATGAGATTATACAATAACATACAGCTTTGATAGTCATGATTTTCAGATCCTCACTTTCAATATGTTATGATTATGCAAATTTGTGAGCTGCTATTTTAGTCTGAAAGCTCATGGTGTCCAGCTTTGAGCAGGAGGTTGAACTAGGCACCTCTGTGGGTCCCCACCAGCTGACACTGCTGTGGTTGTGGTTGCATGATGCTCACATAATACCACAAATCAAAGAGTAGTTGCGTTTGATCTTATTCCCAGCTGGGAGGCCTTGAACAGCTCATGTCACCTATGTGGAGCCCTCCCTCCCATGAGAGTCCTGCAGGTTCTTCACGATGGCAAAAGTTTCCCTCTGAAGGAACTGGTCTCCATGGGAGACTTAGGATGCTACTGTAGTAGTCATGATTGATAATAACACTATGCTGGGGGGACACTTCATCAGGAAACACCATGACGGGAATTATAATCACCATTTAAAGGCATTTTCCCCCTTCCTCTGGTGAGTTATCAGGTTACAGGAAATGATCAGTTCTGCTGCCTTATTATGAGAGATGGATGCTACTGTTTGGAGCGTTTGCCCATCAATCTCCTTCCCCAACACTCTTGCTCATCAGGGGATGCGCTGCTCATTTGATGTGCAAAGTCTTTCCAAAGCTCTTTTACTTTGCCCCTTCCTTGATGGTGGATTTATCTCTGCTTTGCAAAGCACCAGTATTTATTCCACTGCTTCCCTGAGCTTTCTCCTCCCAGCGGCAGGCCCACTCACACAGAAAGATGGATCTCTATTTTCTTAAATGCTCAGGCAATTATGTTCATTCTGCAAGTGGTCCCAGAGGAAAGCTCTCCACTCAGCCCTGCTTTTGGCTGCAAATCCTTTTTCAATATGGCAAGTGCCTGTATCTGACCTCTCCTCAACCCAGACCGCATGGCGAATGCTGCCTGACCCCTGATGGCCATGCTTTGTAGGGGTTCATCATCACTGATGACTCCAGATGGGTTTTGTTGGAGTTTGTAGCTGTCTTCCCATGCCTTCTTCCATCCCTCCCTTGAGTCAATGCACAACCCATTGCAGCCCTAAGTGAGCACAACCTCTTGGTTGTAAAGCACCAACATAAGACTTGTTATGGCATCTACTACCATCCCTCCAGGTCCTGACATCTGTTAGGTTGATTCTTGTGTTTTGACTAAACCCTCGCTCCCCATCTGAGCTTGGGAAATGGGACTCAACCATACTGCTCACAGGCACAACGCAGAGGTCTTGTCAGAGAAAAAATGCCTTGCCTTCGCCTCTTCTTTATGTTTCCGTCCCTTCTCTCTGATCTATTATCAGCACATATCGGCTGTGATCTCTGTGTCCCAGTACTGCAGGATGGATGTACCAAAGGCAATTTACCCCAAACAACCAGTAACAACTTTATTAATCTAAAGCCAGATTCTGGTCTCATTGTGCAAATGCTTTGGCTGAGACTATACAATCCTTCTGACTGATATCACCTATATTCACATCACTGTTTATTTTAATACAGCTACCCTCACAGTCTGTCTCTCCTTGCACCCGCTTAATCCTCACGACCATGATCACTATCACAAGGGTTTCTTTACTAAGTACACTTTGGGTTGAAGTCATCTGGCTTGCTTTCTACATGGCTCTCTAAAAAAGCACAACTTATACAATCACGTTCTGCACATGCCTGTGTCTGTCTATCTCTTCAAAAACCATTAATGTTGTTGGCCAGTTTAATCCAGAGAGAGGGGGAACTTCTAATATGTTTTTGTCAACCCAAGCAAGCAAGAGACAGAGATCCTGATGATGCTTGGTGGAAGAAATGGCTGAGAGGTGAGAATAACCCTTGCTAGACATCAGAAAACCCAAGTTCTGGGGAACCAGGGTCCTTTGGTTGCATCCTCATGGGCATGACCTGCAGCATTTATACAATTTTCTGATCAAACATTGCAGCATCTCAGAGATGCGAACATTAACCCTGAAGTAAACTGAGGCAGGATATGGGCATTTCAAGGTTAAATACCACAAATGTCTCATAGTGTTCCCCATCTGTGTTTTATATCTATAGAGCCTAGTGTGAAGCCAACTGGCGGGTTTTTAAAATTTATTATTATTACGATTATTAAAAGGCTGTCTGCCGTGGTGGACATAAAAAGAGATATCATGTTCATTGCTCATTCCTCAGGCTGCACCACACATGTTCAAAAGTGAACAGATCCTGCCGAAAAGGAATTTCCAGTCCAGTTAGACTGATAAATTGGTGCTTCCCCACAGAGCTGTTACACATTTTGGCTTAATGAGAGCTTGGTATCATTACAAGGATGCCTTCCATGGCTGGTGTGCAGCACAGGCACTGCCTGTTCTGTCAGGGAGGTTTGTCTGGGTGTCTTGGTAGCCTTCTATGGTGTTGCATAGTTTACATGCTAAAATATTCTCTGTGAGAAGGAACTGCCAAGGGGGGGTCTGTGATCCTCTCTGCCCATGCCTGGAAGCAGAAATTAGGCATGGTGTATCCCCACGGTCTCTGAAAATGATGCACTCCTCTCATTTGCCCTGGCGATGAGCATCCCATGTGTTTTCCTCCAGAATCCCTGAGCTACCCCAGATGATTCAGTCTGACATTAATTTAATAGGGCATTACAGTAAATACTCCCAGTGGAATCGTATTTTGCATCCTGTGGAGGCTTTTCTATGTGATCTATGTTGGGGGCTGAGCAGTGAACACACACCACAACCCTTGTTTGTGTGTGCTGCCAGCCTGACAGAAGCTGATGGGATTAGTCACCTCCAGAAGTCTGACTCTGGCTGAAAATTAGCCTCGTGCCAGGCCAGGATCCATGGACTCCTGTGCTGTTAATGTGCATTAACTAGGGCTGGGTTTTGCCCTGAGCCAATACAAAGGTGAAAGAGAAATGCACCTCTGCTGGAAGGATGAAGATTTGTTGTCTACTGCCAGTTAGAAAGCACTAGGTTAAGAACACAAACAGGAGCTCTAAGGCAATGACAGACGTAGGTAAAGGCTTCGATTATCTAAGTGGCTATTTTTCAGCTCCATAAAAGGAATAATGAACATCCCTCATGTCTTAGGGACAGCAAATGCAGCGTGTTTACCCCGGTGAAACACCCAACAAGTGAATAAGGTTTCTGCTGCTTTTCCCCTGTAGTGGATACCACTATACTGGCAACATACTTTCCATGTGGCTTTCAGAAAGCCCTGATAGTTCTCTCCATGAGCAAAACTGAGCCAGCAATATGATTCAGTTTCCTCTGCATGGACTTCTTTCAGGATTTCTTCTTTTTTTTTTTTTTTTTTTCATACTGATCCTATCTTATCTCTACTCTAGTTTGTTTTTTTGTTGTTTTGTTTTGTTTTTTTTTCCCAGCTGATGAAAATGTGTTTAGAAATACAGCCCAAGGAAAAGCTGAGAAACAAGGCTCTCTCTCACATATAAATATATAGCTGTGGACAGGATGAAGAAACTGTTCGTTCTCTTTGATTGTTCACATATTTGATGTTTGTAGATATTTGCTACAAATAGTCAATGTCCTACCAAAAAATAAGAATTGGTTTGTGTCCCCTGTTTGTCCTCCTGGTTGAAAAGACCCGTTTTGATGTCCCAAATGCTAGCAGCATCTCAACAGCATGGTATGGGGATCTTTTTCTGATGGATCAGCAGTTACTGTATTTGCAGAACAGAAAAAAAAGAGTTAAAAATATTAAAGACTGGGAGAGAAGAAGCCAGAAACCTTGGGATAATGATATGTGGAACCTTCATGCAGTTTGAGAATTTGACCTTGTAGACACACACATCACAAATCTTTTCTGTCCCTCCATAAGGACGGCATGACTTGGATACCATGGCTGGTGCAGGACCAGAAAAGCCCAGAGTGCTCCAAGGGGAAAAAGAGAGTAGGACACATGGATTTGCTCATCTACAAAGGCTTGGCTGGAACTGCAAGAATTTAAATGAACTCTCCAGCAGGAGAAATACGCCAGGCCATCATAACAAACAGCAGGAGACACAAGTGCAAATTCACTCCGGCATTGTCCTGCCAGACTCTTAATGATAAAGCTCGGGTCGACAGAGAGGTAGTGGATAGGAGGAGAGATGTGCCATCAGGATAAGTCTAAAATGGCCCTAACTTGTGAAGGGTAAGCAGGAGAGTAAGAGGAAATAAGATAATCCTATAATACCAGCTGAGGAGACATTTAGGACTTGCTCAACCTGTTACAATCAGCTCTAGAGACTCCTGGTCTGTACCAACATCACTGTCCTTTGAGCAATGAGTAACTATGGATGCTGATTTAAAAGGATTTCTGTTTTCTGTTTTGGTGCCTCCAGTGTCTACCAACTACGAATCTTGCTGGAGCTTTTACAGTGTTTGGGTTGTTCATGGCTTCTCCCATATAGATCTTCTAGGGTCTAATAAAGACAGAAACCATATATCTGTTTTCTCTCAGTGGGGACATTTATATTGACTCCCTCTTTTTCTTTCCCTTCCTCCTTCACAAAACATGTTGGAACTCAAGTACTTTGGAGACTGCTGCTTTTCTGTCAAATTAACTGGAAATTGGTGAAGGGGCTCAAAAATTATTAGAGAAAAAGCAGACAGTCCATCAGACAGATATATCCTTCCTCCCACACACTTCAAGACTGTACAAACTTTGTCTTTTTAGGATGACACAAATCACTCCCACCTTTGTCAATCCCTGGTGACAAAGAGAAATTGCAGCCCTTGGTGTTTCTCAGCAGTGGAGTTGCTGTACTTATATATTTCCTTTGCAACAGCCTATTTCTGCAGGAATTAGAGCCTGCAACATTGTTTGATTTTCTCTAGTTCCTTTTCTGCTTGCTTCAGGGTGGTGGTGGTGTTTTCTATGAAAAAAATATATATAAATGATGGGAAATTGTGACAGATGTGGGCAGGAGATGCTGTGGATGTTTGTAATCTCCACTGTGACAGCCAGGAGAAAATAGAGCCTCACAAAGACGAGCAGAATCTCTGCATGTCCTCAAGTACTACTGTCTGTATTGTGATGGAGATACAGGTTTATGGGCATTTGATTTGTCTGGCTTAGACACCAGTGAGGGTCAGAGTGCTTGGCCTGTGATCTGTCCCATGAATGGGACAAGTTACAGGGAACTGCTCTGCCAACAAGCTCAATAGGTACTTGCCAATGGCAGCAGTCTCCTGATGGTAAAAAAACCCAGTGTGCTTCAGCTGCTGTGCCCTCACTTGTCCTCCTGTAGACCTGGAGCTATCCCTTGCCTTTTCCCCAGAGCTGTCTCCTTCTCAGGCTTGGGGCAGCCTCATTCCCCTATCCAGAGGTCACCAGAGCTCAACATTGTCTTTGCCACTGAGAAAGTTTGACCTAGCCATGCCCATGGTGAGGAAGAGCCAACTTTGGGGTCCCTGTCATGGTGTAGGAGTATGGTCCATTTTGTTCCCCACAAGTCCTGTGTGTCCAGCCCACAGGAAAAAGTGAACAAACCATGGAGTTTCTCCCTCGTGGGACTCCTGCATGTGTGATTGAGTCTGAGATTAGGGTTTTGTCTTCTGCTTGGCTGACAGAGTAGACTTTGGGGAACCCAGTCAGGTCTCAATTTCACCAAGGGTCAGGCAATGGAATAGGAGTCAGCAGATAAATGAGGCAAGGCTCTGAGAAATGGAGACCTATCTTCAGAGAGGGTGAGGAAGATATGCCCTGCCTCCCACATTGTGTCCTCTTTCCCTTTGCCTGTGACATTTGCTTGAACTGTAAACCTTCCAAGAAATCAATGTTCTCTTAATGTGTGACCTCATGTGGCTTAGATGCTGAGGTCCTTGAAATCAGCTGTAGCTTCTACACTCTTCTAAAGTGAGACAATAAATAACAGGTACATCAAAAGAGCATTGGGATGCTGTGTCTTGGCATAGAAGAGAACTGTAGGGGTCAGAGAACTGCTTATGGCCTGAGAAGTAGTTGCAAGCAGCATCTCTTTCTAAGGTGGGGATTAGATCCATCTCTCCTTTGGATCTGGAATCTTTTTCACATAGATTTAAATGTTCCCTGCAGGGCTGTCTTTGTGTCAGTGCATAATTATTTTCTTGGCGGATATTTTCTTCTCCATATGGCAGAGAAAGTATCAATTGCAGAGTAAACCGTGGAACTGGAGTTGTTCTGCTGTGCTGGAAGTGTCCGGAGAACTGGATTCCCAGGAAGGATTGTTGTGGATTGGTCTTTCCCCTGGGGTAAAACACAGTTAGGCCTGGAAGGCTCTCAGTGAACAGTCTTTGATGGCAATGGGTGCCTTGAAAAAGGATGTGCAGTGAGTAAGTCCCCAGAGTGGTAGATGGAGAGAGAGAAACTTGGGACAGGAGATTAAAACTTGGGAAAGAGCATCACTGAGTTCAGTTCCCTGCTTTTTAATAGCATCCTGTACAAAGAACATTTACTCTTGACTCTTTTTCTCCAAAACACTGCTGTGATCATCCTATAACACATGTCAGTACCAGCACACCAACTGTAATATACCACAAGACAAAGTTAAGGGAGACTGAGATATTGCTAGTTTCTGAAGGTTCCCACAGCAGCAGAGTCTCCAGGCATGCATGCCTCATGTCTCTGGAATAAATGTGCTTATGGAGAAGCCTCCTGCACAAATGCTCTGGTTTTGGAGTGTTCTCATGGAAGGTAGTTTTGCAGCTCAAAGGCACCAGCAGCCAGAGGAATGCCTGAGCCATGGGGAGAGGGACCACAGCTTTTTGTGAAGCTTTACGCACCAGCAAGCTTTGCCCTGCTTGGAGTGTCTGCTGAAATGCAATCACAGTGGTCCTGGGATCAAATAAAGGAGTTTGGTGTCTCACCCCAGCTGGAAATGGGAAGATATTCTGTGATGCTGTGGGTCTCCCAGGTGGGCTTGAGCTGCTACCCAGGGATGCCATTGTACCCTGAGGTGGGAGGAGAGGGCTCCTCTCTGTTCAGACCAAGCAGAAGCAGTGGTGGAGATGATGGATCCTGCTGCACCTTAGGGATGTACTTGATCCTAAACTGCTGTTCAGGAGACAGGAGGTCTGTCTGAACTGGATTTCAGCATTATGTGACCTTCATGGTATTTCTCCAAGCTGTCTGCTGTGGAGCAGCATGGAGGAGTCCATTGTGGTGTCTGGCAGGCTGGACGTGATCTGTGACTTGCCAAATCAAAAGCCCGGTCCCAGAGAACAGAAATAAACTCCAGAGGTGGGAACCTTCCCTGAGAGGAGGAAGGAGACAACCAGATGGGCTCTTGGAGTTTTCTTCCTTCCTTAATTTCAATAAACATAAAAAGAAGTTGGACAAGGCCACAGGTTTATAGCCAGCCTTGGAAGAGCTGATATCCAATGTTTGGGGGGAGTTTTGGTATTAGTTGTTTCTCAGTGGGAGACATTCCTGTAAAGCTCTCCCAGACTTGGACATCGATATTGTTAAAGCAGGTGTCTTTGTTTTTAAGAGATTCTGGAGCTCTGATGTTTCTTTTGTGTCTGAAACGAGTGTAAAATCATCAGTAGACCTCCTCTGAGATGTTTCACCTCTCTTCATACAGTCACCTCCACTGGGCACTGCCTGCCTGAGGAGGGGGGAGTGCAGGAGGACCAGAATAACCCCTGAAATCTCATAGTATTTAGTAAAAAGCAGTGGAGGGAAGCCCCCTTTGACTCCCAAGCAAATCTTCACCTCTGCACAAAACAGCCCATACCCCCCTCTCTTTTTTTCCTCTTTTGGGCAGAACATCTTCAGCCAAAGAGATGCCCATCAACCATCTTTTATCACTTGATTTACAGTGAGCAGTAACAGGTCATTCTATCCCTGGGAGAGAACTGTCTGTTCCTCTCACACCTTAGTCCCTCCTCCCCTCATGGTCCCTGAAGGAGATGCTTTGAAGAAACAACCCCTGGCATGTGCAGAGTAGACTGTGAGAGGCAGACTCATCTGTCAGGGCTGGGTCCCAGAAGGTCATTTTTTTGTTCAGTCTGTAGATCATTCCACATGGACCACAACATGACAACCCCATCACAATATTTGCAAGGAATCACTTCCTCTGCATCTTATGTTACACTAACATCAACGCTTTAGAGTTGCAAAGGGAGAACGGGGGTTATGTGTTGCTAGCTACAGGTCAGAAAACATAACAATCTGAATTCCTCCCTTTTTTTGTTAAAAAAAATAACGACTGAGAGTTAACAGACTGTTTCATTACAGCTGGGGCTTGGGAAGGTGTACTCTTCACTGGGTTAAAAATTGGCTGGTTGGTGGGGCCCGGAGAGTTGTAGTAAACAGAGTTAAATCCAGTTGGCAGCTGGTCACCAGTGGTGTCCCCCAGGGCTCTATTTTGGGGCTAGTCTTGCTCAATAGCTTGTATCAATGATCAAGATGAGGGGATGGAGTGTTTCCTCAGCGAGTTTGCAGACAACACCAGGTTGGATGGGAAGGTCAATCTGATCAAGGGTAGGAAGGCTCTGCAGAGGGATCTGCACAGGTTGAATTGATGGAATGAGGCCACTGGCATGAAGTTTAACAAGGCCAAGTGCTTTGTCCTGCATTTCTGTCACAAGAACCCCAGGCAACACTCCAGGCCTGGGGAGATGTGGCTGGAAAGCTGCCCAGTGGAAAAGGACCTGGGGGTGTTGGTCAACACCCAGCTGAATATGAGCCAGCAGTGTGCTCAGGTGACCAAGAAGTCCAAGGGCACCCTGGCCTTTATCAGAAATAGTGTGGCCATCAGGAGCAGGGAAGTGATCATGCCCCTGTACTCAGCACTGGTGAGGCCACAGCTTGAGTAATGTGTTCAGTTCTGGGCCCCTCACCACAAGAAAAATGAGAGTTGCTGGAGCAAGTTCAGAGAAGGGCAACCTTCTAGTTGCTAGTGTGGGGTCTGGAGAACAAGTCCTGTGTGGAGAGGCTGAGGGAGTTGGGATTGTTTAATTTGGAGAAGAGGAGGCTGAGAGAAGACCATATTGATCTCTACAACTGCCTGAAAGGAGGTTTTGGTGAAGTATGTGCTGCCTCTTAAGTAACTAATGACAGGACAAGAGGAAATGGCCTGAAGTTGCACCAGGGGAGATCTAGTTTAGATAGCAGGATGAATTTCTCTACTGAAGGCATAGTCAGACACTGGAATGGGCTGCTCAGGGAGGTGGTGGAGTCACCAACCCTGAAGGTATTCAAGAAACATGTAGATGAGGCACTTCAGGATATCCTCTAGTGGGATAGTGAGGTGTTTGGGATTTTGTGTCATGGTTGTTTTTGTTGTTTGTTTTGTGGTTTGGGGGTATTTTGGGGTGCGTTTTTTTGGTTGTTTAGTTGTTTTTTGTATGTGTGTAGTTTGTTTTTTGTTGTTGGTTGGTTTGGTTTTTTTTCCTGTTTTTTTTTGTTGTTGTTTTTTTTCTGGTTGGTTTGATTGGGTTTTTTTTGAGGTTTTTTTTTTTTGTTGATGATCGTTGGTCTGAGAGGTCTTTTCCAACTGTGACGATTCTGTGACAAGGGAGGACTATTCTGGCTTTGAAGTAAACAGATTGGTGTTCATGGGGCTTCTCTCACTCAGATGTAGGCATTTGACAAAGGCAAGGGCTGTACCTCATGCATGAGCTAGAAAGAGTTTCCCTCAATTCTTGGTGATCTCTATGGAAGCCAAGGTTGCCTCACAGCTCACACCTGTTTAATAAAAGTCTTGTCATTGTCACAAAACAGTGCTAACCAGCTGCTCAGGTAAGAGTACCCCAGGAGTGGACACTTGGCCCCTGCCAGCTATTGGCACAGGGGACTCCTAAATCTGTAGGTTTGTGGGGTATGATATGATTCAGACTTAGACACGTAAAAATGTGCCTCTGAAATGTCTGTTCTGCCTTTGTGGTTGATGCAGATCTACTTAGTCAACCATTCATGCTGATGATATCCTGTTGGTTAAATGTAAGCACCTAGTGGTGCTTTGGTGTCTTCAGTTAAAGTTACCTCACAAGTTCAAGAGAAAGAAGGAACTACTAGAGAGAGTCCAATGAAGGCTACGAAGACGCCGAGGGGACTGAACCATCTCTGTGCTGAGAGCCCTGGGGCTGTTTAGCCTGGAGAAGAGAAGACTGAGAGGCGATCTGATAAATGATGATCAATCTCTAAAGGGTAAGGTTAAAGAGGATGGGGCCAATGGTGCCCAGTGACAGGACAAGGGGCAGTGGACACAAACTGGAACTAAGGAGGTTCCGTATGAACAGGAGGCAAAACTTTTTTCTGTGAGGGTGCCAGAGTCTGGCCCAGGCTGCCCAGAGAGGTTGTGGAGTCTCCTTCTCTGGAGAGATTCCAATCCACCTGGACACGATCCTGGGCAACCTGCACTGCACGACCCTGCTGGAGCAGAGGTTTGGACTAGATGATCTCAAGAGGTCCCTTCCGACCCCCAACATCCTGTGATTCTGTGTTTCTGTGATTTTTTTTCTCTGAATTGTCTCTTGGTGGAGGAACGAAAGAAACTACCACTGGAGTGCTCTTTGACTTAAGTGTGTGCTTACCATGGACTCAGACCTTCATTTCCATTATTTTCTATCATTCCCATGAGGCAAAGAGCAGTAGGTGGCAGGACTCTTGGCTGTTACTCTGGCCTCTGTCACAAGCTCCTGGAAATGACATAACCTCAATTTCCTTATCTGCCGTATGGCAAAGATAGCATGACTTTGCCGGGAGTTAGCAACGGTTCTAAGAAATGTTTGTGCAGTGTTTGGAGATGCTTGGATGAAAGGCACTACAGAGCTATTAAGTAGTCATGTTATTTATTGTGCTTTCCCAAGTGGGTCTCCTTAGCAATGTAGTGTGTAAGTAGTGTTATTCTAGCACCCCCATTGACATGCAACCTACCGCACTCCCCACATCCCTCTGGAGCTGGACATCCTCCATGCAACTTCACAGCACTGCAGGTGGAGCATTCGTGCATGTCTTGTTTCATAAAACATGTTTGCCTGCTTTTTCACTCTCTAGGCTCGTTTTTCTGCTGGGAAATTCATTCAGTCCACTGGAATTTGATCAAGACAAGACTAAAATGAAATTCTATTGAACTGCACTTTTGGAATTGGACATGACCCTTCTTTCTGATGCTCTTGAATGCCATGCTGTAACTTCTCAAGGGCAGCAGGGAATAAGGTGAGGAGACTTGAATTCTTTACAGTTTTCTTACTGGATTTCCTTTTTTTCAATGTCATTTACTTTCACTATTTTTATGCCTAGTATAAGGCAGAGAAGCAGCACTTGGTGATACAATTCATTTGACTTACTGACAAAGTTTATGCTGAGACGAGTTATGTCCTAAATATGTTCTTGATGACATCACCAAGCAATTCAAAACTACAGTCTAGAGGAAAGCATCCTACTGTTGTTTTTTTAACAGATGTCACCAGCTGGGCTGAGTACCATTTTGAAATGATTTGCCTCCTGGTTGCGTTGCACACACTGCATCTAGGGCTTGAACATGCAAAACACCACTGGAAATCATGTGAAAATGTGCTTTTTGGAAGGATTTCCAATACTTTTTGCTCAGATATTTCTAGACAGCCTTGAAATACTAGAGAGAATAACCTTTCTAGCAGAGTTTCAGAGCACTCAAATCCAGACAGAAACTAGAAGAATAAAGAAAGGCAGCAAGCAGAGTCTGGTTGCTATAGATTTATTATCTCAAAGTTGATGGCTTGTTACACTGACTTATTTTAAGATTGTTCATTGTTTTCTGCTGCACCTTTAGAATTCCTGTGTGCTTTTTGTACAATTTGTCTACTAAAATCTGCTATGTACATCATCTCCCCTGTAGAAATCAGCTACTAGGATAAAAATTAAGAAGAAACTGTTTATACTGAAATCACTCCTTTCCCCAATTCTTTATTTTAATGTGGAAATAGGAACATAATTTCTTTGTAGACTTTCAGCTTTCTGTCAAAGCTGGTCGAAAAATCAACAGGTGGAGAAATCCATGGAGGACAGATAGCTGACAGCCTGAATGACCATATAAATCTAATTTCCAAGAGGGGAAAAAAAAAAGTTATCTAATTAAATAGTAAATTGAACTAACAAGTGGTTCCCTCACTGTATTTTCTGTACTGAATGGAAGAGACTCATATTGTTGAAAACCTTAAACCAGGTCTGAATTTGAGGATTGATGCTATCTTTAAAATTAATTTTTTTTAAACAAGTCCTGATTAGAGAAACATTTCATAGATTTTAAAGCATTTCCTTTAGTGACAAGTGTATCTAATTTGTACATCACATGCTCATCGCTAGAAGAAATCTGAATGAGTTGTCCAAGTGGTGAGTGGAGGGAGGATATTACAAAATCCTAATCATAGAGTCTGTAGTGAATATCCTAAAGGAAAGGAGTAAAGGCCTCAGTGCAGAGCAGGAGTTATCCTGGAAGAAGATAGCAGCAGCATACAGAGCAGGATTTTAGCAAGGAATCAATGTTCTTGGAGGATTGGTGCAAGGGCATGACATTGATTATGAAACCAAGAGTACATACATTTCACTGCTGTGTCCCTGTACCTGATAAAATGAGAAAAGGCCTGATTTTGGGTATGTCATCTACTCAGGAAGACCAGTGAGCCCTACTGCAGGTTACTTCCTTGCAAGGAGGAAGATAACAAGCTAGGAGGCAACCTGGGAGAGTGGGAGAAGTAATACTTCAATGGAGAGAGACTTGAGACCTTTGGGTGGGAAGAGTCACCTTGGGGAGACATTAAAGAAGCTATTTCAGCTTCTACTGACCATCCAGAGGTGTTTCAAACTTCTGGGGGAGAAATATTTCAGAATTGGAGGCAGACCCTTGCAGGGATTACACCTCTTCAGCTGATTACCTGGGACCACAGTCTTAATCTCTAGCAATGGGAAATATGTTGGATGCAGAGTTCCTTTAGATGCTCAGAAAAACCATGTTTGGACAGATAGGGTTACCTTGTTGCTCCTGGTATGTGAAGTTCATATCTTGCATGGCGCATTTATCACCCCTCTTTCCTCTTGGAGGAGGGGGAAGGGAACAGTAGGAGGGAAAAGAAAGAGGAAGGCAGGAGAGGGGACCCAGACAAGGGAGGAGGTTGTGTGGGGTGCATCTTCCTAGCTTGAGTGATTTATTTTTCTTCTGGGAAACATTTAAACTTCCAAGTTGAAATTAATGGGACAAAACCACTTTCCAGGTGCTCAGAAGTGCAAAAGTACAATAAATCAAAGGCGTAGTCTAAAGGAGGAAACTCACAGCCAGGGGATAGAAAAACAGGCAGAAGAGCAAACTCCTGAAATTGTGTCTCCTGTGATGTGTCATACGTTCTCCAAGCTCCTGTTGTGCAGTGAGGATAAGTTTTGGGCTGCACAAGGGGCTTTCTTGGCCTGCTCCAGTCTGGCAGTGGAGGGACCTGATGGAGGAGCTCATTCTCTGGGTGTCAAGCTCAGCAAGTAAGACTTGACACATCTGGAGAGGGCCACAGGGCCAGAAAGGACTGAGAGGAAAAACTGGCAAAAGCACATGACAAATTCACTTCTTCCCTCATTTTCATCCTGGGACCTGTAGGCCAACTCTCTGT
Organism: Chloroceryle amazona; assembly: GCA_027560015.1. Lineage (NCBI taxonomy): Eukaryota > Metazoa > Chordata > Aves > Coraciiformes > Cerylidae > Chloroceryle > Chloroceryle amazona. The sequence continues at coordinate 39,763 of JANHFX010002091.1, forward strand.
TGAAATTCCATTATCATCCTAAATTACATTTACTGAACTATTCTTGAAGGCATACAAAGCCAACCTTAGGGCAGATGTCCCCAGCATGAGATCTGTCTCTGACTTCCAAATTGTCCCCCTGATGGTGAGGGGGATGAGGACTTGTATTAAGTTTGTCTTTCTACCCTTGTGCAGGGAAGCATGGCTCCATCCAGCCTCACTAATTAACCCATGTCAGGGCACGTGGGGTGTCATCTCACATGAGGATGCAACACCTTCAAATCAGCAAAGTGCTTGGGAACATGCTTAGTTGTATGCTCGCAGATGTTGCTGCCCCATGTCATCCAACATTGTGCATTTAGAATCATACAATGATTTGGTTTGGAAAGAACCTTTAAAGGTCATGTAATCCATACTCCTTGCAGTAGCAGGGGCATCTTCAACTACAGCAGGTTGCTCAAACTGACCTGTAATGTTTCCAGGGATGGGGCATCTTCCAGCTCTCTGGGCAACCTGGGCCAGGGTCTCACCACCCTCAGCATATAAAATTTCTTCCTTCTCTTTACTCTGAATCTCCCCCCTTTTTGTTTAAAACCATCACCCCTTGTCCTGTTGCAACAGGCTCTGCTAAAAAGACTGTCCCCATCTTTTGATAGTTCCCTTTAAGTACTGAAAGGCTGCAAGAAGGTCTCCACAGAAGTGAGCAACCCTAACTCTATCAGCCTTTCTTCACAGGAGAAGTGTTACAGCCCTCTGATCATTTTTGTGGGCCTATGTTTGAATGCATTGCTGATGTGTTGAAGGCATGGGTTCATTGTCAGTTTGTGACTGGTTTCTTCTGGTGACAGCTTCTGGGCAGTATGATTGGCTCACTTGCAGTTACTGATCACTTCTGGTCCATGGCAATGCTGACCTTTCCCCATGTATAGCCTTTACTTCAGAAGAGCTCCCTCAGTGGCCAGCACCCCAAAAATGCTGACTTTCTTCTGACATCTCCACCAATCATTTTATTTATTTATTTATTTTTACTCAGGGAATACTTTTCTCAAGTAAAACTGGGGTTAGAAGAATTTGAGATGTCATTTGGAAAACGGGTCATCTGAACACTTGGAAAGTGAAAACAGATAGACTGCTTCTGTGGAAATATTTCCTCATCTTTTCAATATATCATATCCACCATTGTGAAGTGTTAGGGCTGGTCCAGCCACTAGGTGAATGACAGACGTTCTCTATTAACCCCTTTCCTTTCCTAAAGGGGAAAAGAAAGGGAATAAGGGAAAGAGACATGTATTAGAAAACAAAACTAGAACAGCTATAAACCATGTATTCTCACCCAGGGGTACATTCCTCTGAGGTACACATTGGTCTCCACTGTCTTTCATCATTGCCCACCAAGTACTTTCAGGTCCTTGAGCAAAAGCAATCCCACAAATGTGTTTGCCCTTGCCCAAAGCAGAAAATACTCATTGCGTTTTCCCCAACTTATTTCTTATCATTTATTTCTTACTATAAATTACTATTAATTATAATTATTTAGTATGATAAATATTTTTATTAGTTATTATTTCTACTGTGGTAACACCAGGTTACTCTGGGGCTGCTCTGACCTGTGCTGTGCAAGGTGCAGTGTGAACATACAGGAGAAATCTAGTCTCAACTTTCTTTTTTCTATTTATCTCAAAGTGTCCTGGGCTTGGCCCCAGTGAGCCTATTATGAATTAGTCAACTTGCTGACAGCTGTAGTGCACAATGAGTCAGGTCCCTACTTGAGATGAGCCATTGGTCAATTAAACTAATAGTGAAAATCTCTGGGCAGAAGAAAGGAAACATTTATGAGCTCATGTTAAATGTGCGAGGACTAAAGGGAAATAAAAGCCCTCTACAATTATAACAGGGGAAAATGAGAACGTAGGCTCATTAATAAACAAAGAGCAGGATGTAATTAATAAATGCCTCTAAACCCGCCAGAATATTGAATTCCTTTCTAAATGTGTCATTAACAAGAAAAATAAATAGAAAAATTAATCTGATAAGGATGGACGGGCTTGGAAACTTTAAAACTGTACAAATCATAGGATCTGGCTGACATTTATCCTGCTTGTTAAAGGGATTTGACTAAGGAGTTAAGGAATCACTATGGAACAGTGTAAATGTGGCCATATATTGTAAAAGCAAATGGTTGTAGTTTGCTTTTGTATAGGGCAGAAATTTTCTGCTGTGCTGGTTGTGGTAAACACAGAGCAGAATGAGATGGTCCCTGGCCAGAAGGGAGCACACCACTGGTCCTGGCCAATGACATCATAATCCCAGGGTGAGATTTCAGACATGCAGAGGGAAAAAGAAAGATTTCTTGATCTTCCAACACTTGTAAAGAAAAGGTCTGCCACAAAACAACCATACTAGTGAGATTTGTAGAGAGGAATAATGATTCACAGAAAAGAAACACTTTATGGTTTAAAACTAAAACTACTTCTCTTGGTAGGTCAGTAGCTTCAGAACTTTGTCATGTCTTGGACCTCATGTTCACACTCATTTATGGTGCCCCTTTTCTGCATTGGCCCCAAAAGCTCTCTTTTATCTTCTTGAGATGCAACCCCAGATGTCAAAGCACTTGCATAGTGTTGTCTCCTAAACTACATTTGCTCATGTGCCTTGATGAATCCAGGCTCTGGCCAAGAAAGATGTGTATGTCTGAGAAACCTGAAATGGGTAGCAGATGCAAAACCTCGCATCAGGGAGTGCCTGACACCAACTGAGGGATGACAGGCTTTCAAAACAAGGAGAAGCAGCTCATGTTGGCTGCAACACAGATGGGAATCCGAGGAGAGCTGCTTGTGGAGGAAAAGACATGATCAAAGTGATGCTCACTCAGGATGAAGATCAGCAGGATGGGGTGGTGTTTGCAAAGATCAGAGAAGAGGTTCCCACACAAGGGTTTGGTGGTGCAGATGGGTTAGAAAGAGCAGGCTGCAGAGGCAGCGTGTGTACGGCAAAGAGCCAGAACTGAACATAAATGCAGGGGGTGATCTGACTCTCCAGTAGTTAACATATTTAAATCAATCAATCATTTTTCCCTTCAAAAGGCATGCCTTTGCTCGATCATGAATCATCATTCAGTGGTGTGGATTGCAGCAAGATTGCGTGAGCATAGAAATAGACCTCTGAACTGCAGATTGATGCATTTTCTGAAGGTCAGTTCTCTGCTTTAGTCCTCCCTGTTTTTTCCCGTTTTTTCACTGGGAGAAGAATCAGCCCCACAGCTGTCTAGTCCAGCTTTTTCCCAGTACACAACACAAATGACAATATTTTGGCAACTTATCTGGGATATTTTTTTAGCAGTCCTGTTCTCTTTCTTTTCTGGACTTTAATATGTGTTTCAAATCTTCACTGCAAAATGCAAAAAGTAAATAGAGAGACAATTTAGATTGATAATATACAAACCTAACAGAAGATGGAGAAGGGGAACAGTAACAAATAAACCTAAATAAAGAGTCAAACTCTTAATAAATTACATCCTACCACCAGACAACTGCAGCAAAGCAGCCAAATTAGCTGCCATACCCTGATGCTGATAGTCTAGATAAAATATTAAAACAAATCTGGACCAAAGAGAGGCTCTCAGCAATGGTACAACAATTTGCTTTCTAGCTGAGGCAAAATTAACATGTAATCATTTAATACAATTTCTTCAAATAAACTTCATTTTGAGATAATGGCTTCCAGATGGATGAAGGTTTATAAACATCTCTGCCACATGATATGTTCCCACTGGGTAACAGAGAGGGTAAGACAGTGATTTAGTCTCTGGGTCTATACCAGTAAGTTAAATGTGCCTAGTGCCAATCTCCAGCCATGAGGCCCATGTTGCTGTTCCTTCTTGCCATCCAAAACCAGGTGGATGCCTGTTTGGAGTCTCTTGCTTCTGCTACCTCCTGAGCTGTGCCTGGGAGATTTCCATGAAGCAGTCTGGTGGTCCAGACCTGACTGGTGCCAAGGGCATCCTAAAAATTAAACCATTTGGAGATAGGAGCTCTTATGCTTGGGAATAATCCCAGGTGTTGTTTGATTTACCCATATGGACACAGGCTAACTGAAACTCTGCAGAAGACCCCATGCTTTCTGCATCAAACAATACCCTCCTTGAAACTATTTTGGAAGCTCATCTAAAGCTTCAGGTCTGGATTATCATGGCCAGCTTTGAAAACATGGAAGCCCACATAAAAGATCAAGTCACAAATGGTCATACTCGAAGCCAAGGCAAGAACCTGTTCAAGATGTCCATACAGTTGTCAACTAATAGCCCAGCACCCTTTTGGATGAAATAATAGCCTTGAGCTCCTTGGAGCCAAAGCTGCTAGTCAGGCTGTCAGTGTTACACATGTATTTGATTGCTTTGTTGGGTTGGGGCCCTGTAGAATCAGCACAAGGAATGTGAAGGGAACAATGGCACTTTACGCTTAGCGTGAAGAATTTTGAGTGTTATTAATTATTTTTCATTTTGCTCGTTAGCATTAAGAGACAGAGGGCTGAAACAAATCCAGGCAGAAATCAGTGACAGTTATTAGTGTCTCAAATCTTTGTCTTGTAGCCTTCAGTATGGTTAAAACAACAGAAACATAAAAAAAAGTTAAACTTGTTTCAGATGAAGGCCCCCAAGGTATGTGGGATTTTAGATAAATGACCTGGGCTGGGTCCAGTGTTAATTATTTCCCTTTAAATCCTCAGATTATTCCCCCTGCCCCTGTTTACAGGAGAATGTTATTTGTTTCTTTTGCCTCAGTTTTATCCATACCTCCTGCCATGACAATACTTCCATATATCCCACAGCTGAAATCTAAATGACCCATGGAGACAGTTGTATTTCATCAAGGACTTGATGGAAAGTTGGCATGTTTCTAGCTCATCCTGTTTGCTTTTCCACCTGGTGGGTTGGGAGGAGAGTCCTCAGCTTCTAGGATTCCACATCTTGGGCAAATTGGCTGCTGTGGAGATGAGACCAGAGGAACCCCAGTTCCTAAGCTTCTCTCCTCCCCAGAAGTCCTTTGAGTCCATGAGTGTCTACAAGGACTCCCATGTTACCCGGTCTTCTGCAAACAGGCTGCTCCTAGCCTTTCAAAGTAGAAGCTGTGGGAGAAATACAGTAATGGCTTGAAGCTCAGAAGTTTCTCAGGTGCTTGGAGTTGCATGATTCTGGGGCTAAGGGGCAGCCTCTTCATGGTGAAAGGGCTCCAGGGACTCTTCTGCCTTGATCCATGTAAATACAGCACATTTCGATGTGCTTAGGTAATTGTTGAAAGAGAAAGATACTTTTTAACTTTGTGAATAGATATAAAAGATAGATCTTGAGATGAAGATTTATAGATGAATTGCACCCATAAGTAGGCTGATGGACAGTGATACCCAATGCGAATCCTCCTGATTCTGATGCTCATTGGAAGATGGTGTCACTGCAGAGGTTTGCTGAGAGAAGTTCAGAAATGTGAGATTAATTTTAATATATTTACTGTAAGTGGAAAACAAAACAAAGGAAAAGAAATGGACATCTGAAAACATCCGAAGTGGAGTTAGAACTGAAGTTACACTGTCTCCTTGCTCAGGTTTATGAATACTATGATCTTCCCCTGTACTTGGCACTTATGAGGCCACACCACGACTACTGTGTTCAGTTTTGGGCACCTCAATACAAGAAAGACATCAAGGTGCTGTAGTGTGTCCAGAGAAGGTTAAAAACACTGGTGAAAGGTCTAGAGCACAAGTCTTGTGAGGAGTGGCTGAGGGAACTGGTGTTGTTTACCCTGGAGAAAAGGAGGCTCAGAGGAGACCACCTCATCCTTGACAACTCCCTGAAAGGAGGTTGGAGCCAGGTGGGGGTCAGTCTCTTCTCTAAGGAACAAGCAACAGGACAAGAGGAAATGGCCTCAGGTTGCACCATAAGAGATTTAGGTTGGATATTAGGAAAAAAGTCTTCCCCTAAAGGGTTGTCAAGCCCTGGAACAGGCTGTTTATGGAGGTGGTTAATTCACTATCTCTGGAAGTGTTTAAAAGTCATGTAGGTATGGTGCTTAGGCATGTGGTTTAGCAGTGGACTTGGTAGAGTTAGGTTAATGTTTGGGCTTGGAGGTATTTTCCAACCTAAATGATTCTATGATTCAAAGGAAGTTCATAGGATACAGGTGGTGCAGTGGGTGCCATGTTTCTAATTTAATATGCCCTCTCCAAATCTGTTGTTTGGTGGGCCTGGCAGAAAAAGAGAGGGGAGGAGGGCTGTTTAGGGTCATTGATATTTGCCTATTCCATGGCAATGTGCGTTGTTGCAAAAGCAGGTGGAAGTTGCTCAATATCTGAAGGGAGATTCTGATGAAGCTTTTCAATGGCTGAATCTCCTTTCTGCCCATTTTCAGGAGCAGCTGGAACAACTAAAATATATCTGCTGTGTTCTCCCTCTCAACTGAAGAGACAACAGAGACTGAAACAGCTCATGTGGGGCAAGGTGGGAGCTGTGTTTCCAGCCTGGACAGCAGAAAATCACCAGTTCCCAATTTACCCCATGCTAGACTTCAGAACCATACACAGATTGTTTCTCAAAAACATTTAACTCTGACTGTAAGATCAGCCATGGATGGGTTTCTGTTGCTAGTTAGACATCAATGTGTTTCTCATCAGTTCATATTCCAGCTACATTTAACAACCATCTCATTAAATGTTAAACCCTGTGTGTTTTAGTCTCTAATCCTTCATGAGGATATCTGCTTCACTGCTGCCAAACTGGATGCCAGGTCTTAGGCAGGTGGGAGAAGCCACAAGCCTATTGTGCTGCCCTTGAACTATACATCCCAGCAACAGTGTTGCAGTCTTGCTCAACCAGTTCTGCATGCCAAAACCTCCCTAAGCTTCTTTCTTCACCCTCCATTGACACAGCAGATGCTTTTGGACACCCTCCCAGTTCCATCAGGTCACTTCTCAGAAGGCTGGAAATCTCTCCCATATAGTCCTCCCAAATATAAACAAATATCTGTTTTGGGGCTGAGCAGTGGAAGCGTGTATGTCCTCTTATAGATTCATGTTTACATTATTAGTGGGAGCAGATTAGGTGGTTTCATCTTTTTATAGTTTTCTTGCATGTCCCATGATTTTGCAACACAGAGTAAATACTGAGACTCCTTGGGAAAAGGAGAAGTGGCTTAGAGGGCTCTCAAACTTTCTGTACTCTCTCAGGATTTTGCAAGCCAAAAGTTGTACGTCTTTCACCCCTACATCTCTTCTATGACCAGGATTTCTCTTTCATATCTTTCTTTCCAGATAATTTCTGCTACGTGTTTAACCCATCCTAAGCTGGACATGAGCCAATTGCATCCTGGGCTGCATCCAGAGCAGCATGGGCAGCAGGCTGAGGGAGGGGATTTTATGCCTCTGCTCTGGTGAGGACCCCCCTGTCAGGGGCTGGAAGGGACCTCAAAAGATCATCCAGTCCAACCCCCCTGCCAGAGCAGGATCACCTATACCAGATCACACAGGAACGCATCCAGGTGGGTTTTGAATATCTCCGGAGAGGGAGACTCCACAACCCCCCTGAGGTTCTGTGCTCTGTCACCCTCACAGTGAAAAAGTTTCCACTCATTTTTAAATGGAACTTCCTATGCCTCAGATTCCACCCCTTGTCCTGTCATCAGGCATCACCAAGAAAATCTAGTCCAACTCCCCTGCGCTGGACAGGGACATCTTCAATTGGAACAGGTTGCTCAGAGCTCCTGTTGCTCAGGCTGGCACCTGATCTGGAATGTTGCCAGGGATAGGGCATCTACCACCACTCTGGACAACCTGGGCCAGTGTCTCATTATAAAAGCTATCTTCCTTATCTCTAGTCTGAATCTTCTTTCTTTTAGTTTAAAACCATCACTCTTTGTCCTGTCACAACAGACCCTGCCATAAAGAGTGATACCATCTTTCACATGGGCCCCCTTTCAGTACTAAAAGTGCTGTGGACATTCTTGCTTGAATATTTTGTTTTTCACCCATGAACCACTAAACTCCAGTAGTGATTTTTTCAACTGGAAAAGTACTGCAGTGATCCAGTCTGTGCAAGAACCTTCCAACCCAGGAATGGGTACACCTTCTACCTACTGAGTCAAGCTTATTGCAGAGTGGAGTCTGTTGTGCTGTTGCAGAGGTGGTGGAAAGGGGAGGGTTAAACTCTGAAGGACTACTGTGACATTTGGAGAGCCTGGGAGCAGTGAATAGATAGTTTTGCCTTGTTTTGTTTTCATTGGAAAGAGTGAGAGTTCATTTTGGTCTTGACACTCACCGTGCTACTGAAAGGGTCAGAAAGTCACCGGCCAAACTTCACTGGAGATCAGGGGGAAAAAAAAAGTGATGTCTTCTGAGACATTGAGCATGTGAGATTCGCAGCTGGGTGATGGAGCCCAGAGGAAGGGTGTAGGTGGTGGAGGCAGCATGGCCAGGTCATGCTCCAAGACTGACTTTTACAGCTGTCAGCTAATCTCTCTCTTTGGGGAGCTCTAGCTCATGTTACCAGCAGTAGGAGGTGAGAATGACCTGTAACTGGAGGCAGACAATGGCCCATAAACTGGATCTCCTGACAGCTTGCTGGAGTCATTCCCTTGAAAGGAGACACCCTTGAAAGGGCAGCTCCTTCTTGAACCAAGTGCTCCATCCCATTTTCATAAGAGGGAGGCACACAGCAATGCTGCATCTGTGGTGTTAGGACTGCTTTGTGTTCCCCTCATAAATGATTTTCATCAGAAAATTCTACTGTGCCCACAACATTCCCTTAAGATTCACTTTTCTTGATGAAATTTGCCTCTTTCAGTGAAGCTTCATTTCTCAACTCCGCAGAAGAATATACTCCCAAAACCAAAGCCAGACAAGTATCAGCCCTAGAGGAGGTGATGACCCTAAGCCTGGGGATGGCAGGGAAGTGGGTAATCCTGCTTTTTATCAGCTTCTGGAAGGACCCTCATTGACAATTTCCTACTGTGCTGATGGTTGCCATTCCCACTAAGCCAGGGTAGCTTTTCTTGTTCTCCTTCTAATGCTGTTTCCTAAATCATAGGGAAATATTCATTGGAGCAGGCTGAATAGGAAATATCACCAATGATCAGATAAACTGTCCACGAAGAAATTATCCTAGAGAATGTTAACAAGGGGTGATTTCATAGTAAAAGTTTCATTTGGGGGAGAAAAGGTCATTTTCTAACTAAGGTTTTAGTAAAAAATGTTATTATGTTTTTTTCTGCCTCTCTTGTTGGTTCTGAAGGACCTGGGGTTGTTCAGTCTGGAGAAGAGGAGGATGAGAGAAGCCCTTATCACTCTCTACAACTACCTGAAAGGAGGTTGTATCAAGGTGGGTGTTGGTCTCTGCTCCCAGGTGACTAGTGGTAGGACAAGAGGAAATGGGCTTAAATTGTGCCAGGGGAGGGTTATGTTGGATATTAGGAATTTTTTTTTTACTGAGAGAGTGGTGAGGCATTGGAACAGGCTGCCCAGGGAGGTGGTGGAGTCACCATCCCTGGATGTGTTTAAAAAATGTGGTCCACCATGGTTTAGTGGTCCTGAAAATATTTAGTATATGGTTGGACTTGGTGATCTTGAGGGTTGTTTCCAAGCTTGATGATTCTATGATTCTATTCTATGATTCTCCTGTATAAACCTACCAGCACCTATTTGCCCAAAATACCTCTTTTTTTCAGCCTTGTACATCCTCAGAATCAATGAGGATGGCACCTTTGAAGTCTGCACCCCACAGTCACTGCTGGTGGAATGTTGCTTCTGTTCTTTAGGGGGGACTTCACAGGTGGGTGGAGGCAACCCAAAGATAGCTCATTCTCATCGGTGTGATAAACAATAGAGGTCTGCTGTAACTTGGTGTGAGGGAGTGTGTGAACATAGACTTTGGAGTATGACTCCACTTGGTGAGGCTGTGACATATTTCACCAGTCTGCTTTAAGCCATGCTGTTGACTAGGTAGGGCTTTTAGTTAAATTTGGAGGTGCACCAGGGAACAAATTTGGTGCACGCTACCCCTCATTTCCTTCCCATATGGGGAACAGAGGTTGACTCACTGTGTCTAGCCATCATTATTTACCCCCAGGGTCCTTGAGCATCAATCGTGTGGCTGACACCTGGCAGTCAGTTGTCCACAAGGTTTTTGAAAGGTCCATAGTCCTTGTAGTCTACACATTTGGTAGAGTTGATGAAGTAGGAAAGGTACCTCAGTCTGGGTACATCAGAGTGGATATGCCTGCTAAGCTGCATGAATATGGTGGTAAAGGGTCACAAGGGTTCTAACAGGGTCATAGGATGAAGTTGGTGGTTCTGTCCCGGCTTTGACATTAGCTTTCTGTGTGACCTTGTGCTACTCTCCTCTGGTTCTTTATCTGTCAGACTGGGACAATAATAACTGTCTACCTCACAAGTGGAGTTTATGAGCGCACCTCCGGACCCATTGTCCCAGAAGTGTTATGGGGTGATTGGAGTCATTAAAGATCTGATGGAGTTAAGTTTGTATTTTGCTTTTGCAACAGTACACAGGGCATTACCCCGGGTGTCCTGGCAAACCTTCCAGCTTCCTTTCTGCTGTCATGATGAAAGGGGACATGTCAGCCCTAGAAAATGCGTGTTAAGCAAGAAAGAAGAGACTTTTGGGAAAGGACTTCTTTTCTGCAAAATTAGTTTTGCTGAGTTTACAAGGTGTCGAAGGCTATTAATACTGCAGGCTTTGGTACCATGAGATTGTAAACAAAGTTTCAATATGCCTTTCTACACAGCCATTTATCAGCCTCCATCTTTTCCCTCTGGCTTTTTTCCACCTTATTTTTTTTCCCACTTCCCCCCCCATTCTTTTGATTTTTCTTCTGGACTTATTCCCATTCTCTAGGTTGTCTTATTAATTTTCCTCTTTCTCAAAGAAAAAAACAGCCTTGTGGGCTGGAGACTTTACAACATTCTCTCATAGTCCTGGATTTAAAACGCCTAGCCAGGGGTCTGTAATGTACTGACATGGAAAGACTAGACATTATTAAACTAATAATCTAGGAATTTTTATGAACTTCAGAGCTCTGAAATCTTTTCTAACCACATGGCATGGGTTGCTGAGGTATTAGCAGCCATCAGTGAAAAGCTACTGTGGCTGGACATACCAGCTTTGTCAACACCTGGGAGCAGGGCTGAAAAGATGAATGAGCTGAGGAGGTAGGTAGAGAGATACATGCAACAGCCCCAGGTGAGACCTGCCTTGGGAGCAGGGCTGAAAAGATGAATGAGCTGAGGAGGTAGGTAGAGAGATACATGCAACAGCCCCAGGTGAGACCTGCCTGTTTCTTCCCAGATTTGTACCTGCTGCATTAGCCAGGGTATAGCCCTCAAACTATAAATTGGAATGTCAGAATATATCTTACATAAAATGGGATTCCAGGAGTTGGGGGTGTAACTGTGTATTTGCATTGTTGTCTACTTTGGCCATTACTACATACCAACTTAGATGGATCCTTGACTGAAACCAACAGGGCTGTGCTTCTGTTCTTATGACAGACCAAGCTGGTTAAAATGAGGTACTGCTGCACCTCTCATTTTAACATCTTTTCTAATTATTAGAACTAAAAGTCAGGATTTTCAAATGTGACTGATGATTTGGATTATGTCTTGAAGACCTTCTAAGGAATGATACTTTAAGGATGTTTATGTTGGGTTGGTTTAAGAATCAGAATCATTTGCAACAGTGCAGTGTTGACTACAGTCAGTACTCTTGTTATCACAGAGTCATGGAATGTTTTGTGTTGAAAGAGACCATTAAAGTTCATCTAGTCCAACGTCCCTGCAGTAATCAGGACATATTCAACTAGAGCAAGTTGCTCAGAGCCCTGTCCAACCTGACCTGGAACATCTCCAGGGATGGGGCATCTTCCAGCTCTGTGGGAAACCTGGGCCAGTGTCTCACCACCCTCACTGAAAAAAATTTCTTCCCCATCTTTCTGATAAACTTCCTTGAAGTACTGAAAGTCTGCAATAAAGTCTTCCCAGGATAAGGGGGGGATCCAGGACAATGATCCATCTAACCTGGTATCTAGGAGTACCCACAGTACTTTCCATCAGCTACAACACATGGAGGTGCCTTGTTGTATACAAATACAGCAATATCTTTGCCAGGAAAAAGTAGGTTCAGTGTACGATGTTTAGATATAAAGCGCATTCAGACAGCATTCAGATCCCCTGCACTGCTGACTTCGCTTACCTATAAAATGTAATCCCCCAGATGCTTGTTGCATTCTCAAAAGATGCGTGAAACACTTTGCTCCTTGCTCCAGACATCTGGGCAGCCACGTTGCTTGGTGCTAGGCAGCCCCACGTTTCATTCAGGAGGTGGAGGTACCTTCGTGGTGATCTGTGGGTAGGTTTTGCAAAGCTTTTTAATGGCCTCGGAGTGAAAGCTGCCAGTGGAAAGAAAGATACACAGTTATTTGGGTCTCAGTTTAAGGCAGAGAGTTGACCTTCTGTAACGTGGTTTTTGTGTGAGCTGCTATCTTATGAGATGTTTTTTTCCACTGCAAGGCATTTGCAAGACCTCTACCCTTTGCATTTTTCCCTTATCTGTCAATCTGCTTATATTTTCATTTTATTTAATTAGAAACACTGGATTTGATGATACCTCTCCTCGGAAATTGAACACACCAGGCTAGTCTCCATGTAGCTCAGGTGGTACAAGTACATTGTCTGCCCTGAAGTCACCTGGGGGGAAACAAAGAGAAGGAAAAGCTCGCTATCTCCCTGTGATGGATTACTAACCCATCCCTGGGATATTCCGGAGAGAACAGACACACAACCCATGCTGAGGATGTATTACTGGATCCTATTATAGCAGGAGGAATTAAAAAAAAAAAAAAAAGGAGAGAACGTCTCCAGATAATCAGCACCAGCTGCCATTTGCCGGGTACCCCCATCCTCCAGGGAAGCCGCAGCTGTGATTCATGCCACATCCCACATTGTTGCTTGCCCTTAACATCTAAACAATATGACTTGTTCTGCTTTAGTATGTGCATATTTCTTCCTTACACGTGAGTTTCCGGCTGCTCAGCAAAGCAGGCGGCCAGGGAAGATGTAACTCATCCTCAGGGAGGACAATGGACGAGGGCATAAAGGGGGAATGTTTCCGGTGAGTCTCTGGTTAGGAGACATGGATCTTCTTTTCTGCTTCAGGTCTGTGTCAGGGTAATTGGAAGCAACAAGACAGCACTGGAAAACACTGCCATGGATCTTAAGCCTTTGTGGGAGTCACTCCTTGTAATATATGAAGTACTTACAAGAAGCTGTGACAACTCTAGCACATGGCTGACATGCTGAGTCTTTCACCTAAGCCAGTGAGGCAGGAAAAGAAGCTGAAAAGTTTCCTGCAGTCACAGGGAGAAAAGTCCCCAGGTTGTTTTAGAGGAGAAGAGGGCAGAGGAGGTAATGGCAGTTTCTTGCTGAGGAGGCCAAAATTCAGTTGTGAAACCTGGCATGTGCTTGCTAAAATAGCATCAGATGGAGCTTAGGAAGTGTTTCCTCATCCCCTGAGCCTGAGACACTCCCCACCACTGGCACGGTGGAAATGGGCATAGTCAGCAGTAGCTGCAGGACAGTTGTGCCTGTGCAGGGGCATGGCAGGAACCCTTGGAGAAGCACAACACAGCCATTGATCTCTCCAAGGTCTGGTGAGTACACAGGTTGGCACCCTACGTGTATCATCACAGGCTGCCTCTGTTTTCTCTGCAACATCCCACAAAATGATTATCAAGCACTGGAAGAGGCTGTCGTGTAAGGACAGCTGGTGCAGAGAGTAAGCCCTTAGCACCACTGGTTTGTTGAAAGTTGCACTGTGTCCTCCTTCAAAGTTATCCCTATTGCACCTCCCATGAACACTGGGTGCTGGGCATGGCAGGAGGGGAGTTAAAATGATCCCATTCCAGGAAGATGAAAAGGAGGATCTCTCCAACAGTGTTATATGCGCTGGCTGGGCTGTAATCCCATCCAGGAAAATTTACACTGTTCCCAGTCTTGCTCTTTGATCACTTCTGGAGAGGTGGTGGATCTGGGGCCTCCGCTGATGATCTGCCGCCAGGGCCCAGCAGGGTGGATGGACAATGATGAATTGGTCTGAGGTAAGATGTCCTACTGCAAAACACATGTGTTACACATCCTCCCTCCTTCCTGCTCCTTGAAAACTGTTGCAGGAACTGGGTTTCTTCGATTTTTGGCTTGGAACCAGTAAAAAACCCAGCACTTCAGGGGAGGGTGTGATTGTGCCAGTGTGCTGGTGTGATGCTCAGCAGAGCTGGTCCTCAGACGGATGTGTAGCTCATGAGTTGTGCTTGGAAATGGCAGCTTTGGTCCTCTGTTCAGGACTAACTCTTGTCCACTGCAAAAAAAGCAGATTTCTTCCTGACTGCTGCTAAACATCTCCATTTTTATAGGGAAAAAGAAGTATTTGCAGCTTTGCTTATTTAATCTCTGTACTATGGTACCCCAATACTCTGACTTTGATGGGTTCATCTCATGGCTCCATCTCATGGATCTGTGTATTGATGCTTCTGACTAGACTGACATTATTTTTGCTACAGTGAAGCCTGTAAGGTGTAAGCAAGGTCAGGATGTCCCATTAAGTATTAGAGGTGTAGGCTGAGACCTACCAAGCTTGTTATCTAGATAGATATGACAGACAAGAGGAAACTAAATGTTACGATGGGAAAATGAGACTCACAAGACAAAACAATACAAAATGGATTTCTTGAGAACAAAAGCTTCAAGATTTGAGTAGTCTAGCTCTTTGGTGCCATCATCCCGGTGCCTCCCTCTGGTATTCATTGTCCTGAAATTATTTCTTTGTATTAATGGGTTTCCAAAATCCCTTGTGTTATTGCAGCTCGTCATGTTCTCTCACTGTGGTGTGTGGAGGCTTTTGCTGTTGAACCATGAAAATGAGCCAGGGAGAAAGGAAAACCAGAGGAGTTAAAGAAATACTCTTTGGGGGGTGTGGAGAAGTGGGCTGTGTCTGAGGTTATGAAGGAGTCTGAAAGTGGTGGGAAAGTGCAGTGACCATGGAGGGCAGTGCAGATCTCAGGAGTGTAGAGAAAGGAGTGAACAGTGGAAGGGCAGCAAGGAGCTGAACACCTTTTCCAAGTCCTGAAGGCTGTCACATCCCACAGAGTGCATGTTTGGCAACCATCAAGCATTCAGCTTTTGGTGGATGGGATGACTGGAAAGAATAAAGCTGAGTGAGAGCAGAAGATGCAGCCAAAGCCTGGTGAAGTGTCGAGTATCCCTGTGAACTTTTGAGATGTGGATCCCACCTTGGAGCACACAGAAATAGCCCAGTTGACATGCACACCCACACATGAAGAGACACACACAACACCTCCCATGACAGACATCTTCAGAAGAGTTGCCCTGAACTGATAGGTAATGCAACTAATAATGATGTTAGGCAGTTATTCTCTTCCATGTATCCTCCAGTAACTTCCATAACGCTTTGTAAAACCTCTTCAGGTCAAGGGCTATCACTTTATTACATGCCTGTGCCTTGTCAAGCACGGCAGGACTTGTCAAGTCAGGACTGGGGACATTTACATCACGATCAATGCTTTGTGGGATTTGAACAAAGGTCCTTGGAAAAGGTAGGGATAAATCTAAAAATCCTCACCATTGATGTGGTTTTTCTTCTCCTGGAGGGAAACCACCAATCCCAGCTCAAAATGGAGAGAAGGTCAGTGTCAGAAGAGCAATTTTTTAGGGGTTTTGGGGGTATTTTTGTCACTTAAAGGCATTAATGCAAATAAGAAGGCAGACACCTGTTTTACTATAATGTGCTCAATACAAAGCTAAATAGCATAAACTTGTATGCTGACAGTAAGCTAAATATGAGTCAAAATTAATATCTGCATCTCAGGTCTCTGTGTGATCTCCTCCTTCTATTATTCTTCCTTATATTTTCACTTCTTCAAATAAGTTACATTAATTTCTTTCTAAAAGACTCAAAGGACAGCTAAGACGTTTACAGAGGTCCTTACCGGTCAACCACTCTTTTCATGGAAACCTTGGTCTCTCAAGCTCAATATACTTCTGAGAAAGAATGTATGACACAGTGCCTGAAATAGCAAGGGCTCAATTCAATATATGTGTCCATGTGAGAAAAATAAATATGCCCAAGACTGTCATATGACTCTGAGGCCATCTGGTATGGAAGAGCTTGCATTCATGGATTTAAATCTGATTAGGTAGCTTCATCTGAACTACTTATTTGGAATGGTTCTTGGGCTCTGTTAGATCCCAAACCACAGGTGAACATGTTTCCATTCCCATAAATGTTCTCCAACACTATTCATGAGCTGGTACAGAAATGTGTATTGACTCCAGAATCACCTTAATGAATTATGTCCTCTTTAAGGTCCAGAGTGGCTGAACTCTTGGACCACACTCACTAGCAGCATGACCACTTTCTTGGCCAGGCAGAGCTCCCGCTGCTTGTAGCACAAGGCACCATGTGTGCCACGTCTTGGTGCACAGGGCAGTGTGTCAGCTGAGCACAAATCATTACTGGTAACATCCATTAAGCCAACTCTTGGAAATGGCCCAGGTTTCAGTAAGAGCAGGAACAAAACCTTCATCCACCACAAACCAGAAGGAAGCACAAGAAAGCCAGTGGCAATGGAAGAGTGGTTGTGATAGGATGATGAAATTACTTCCCTTCTCATTTCAGTTTGTTTTGAAAAAATCACCGGTGGCACCTCCACTCTTCCTGACAAATTAATGTTGGACCTGACAAATGAATCCCAGTTGCACCAGCCGGACTGTAAAAACAGGCAATTAGAAAGCACTACCTCTCAGTATCTTTGTATGAGAGGCAGAAATCTTTGGTACATTCACTGCATATTATTCATGGTGAGCTTTCTTGAATTTATGTGAACAGAGCAAGACAGTTTCATCTCCAGTGTACCGAGTTGCAATCAAACTGAGTTTTGCTAGAGGAATGTCAAAAACTGTGGATTATCCAAGTGGTGGTTTTGTTGTTTCTATTTGTTTTTTTGTTGTTGTTGTTTTTGTTTGGTTTTTTATTTTGTTTTGTTTTGCTTTTTCATTTGGGTCTTATGGTTTATTTCCTCATACTAGGACCTCTTGAATTCCCCATTCCCAGCACTTTTCAGGAACACCAGCTTTGTTCTCAGATTGTCCCAGGTATAGTAGTGAGTTGCAGTGCAAGGGTAACCAATGGTAGATGGGACAGTCTTTTAACTCCTGCTAAAGAGAGATGCAGACTAAAGCCTACATCACCTAGGAGATGATGGTGACCTCTTCTGGGTACAACATACTCTTGTTTTCAGTTCTGGAGCCACTTTATATGCCCAAGTGCAAGATGAGGTCTTGGGGGGAGCTGCCAGTACCTCTGACAAGGAAAACAGAATGTGTCAACCAAGCTGCAAGGCAAATAAATTACAGGAATGTGGCCTCTGCTGTGCTTCCCACTCCCTGCCGGCCTTTGAAGTGAAGAAACAGTCTGGGAGCTGAAGAGAAATCTCCTGCCCAGCAATGTGGGCTGACACTGAAAGGCTACCAAACTCTTGATAGGAGAGGAGCTGTGGGGAGTGTGTGTGTGTGTAAAGGGTGGGGGGGTGGGGGGGAGAAAAGGAGTTATATTCACTGTGAGACAGTACTCTATGGCTGCTCTGAAAGATGACAGCTACAGCAAGTCATTTATAATTCATCGGAAATGTCTCCTTCTGACTACCCTTGCAGAGGAGGAAGGGGAGCAGATGTTGGCCTCAGCCCATCTCATATATTATTATCTGTCTTCAGGACCTGCTAGCAAGGCTTGGTTGCTTTTTCCCGCATGAAATGTAATGTGATTCCTCAAAGTTTTACCCTTTCATCATAGAAGGAGATGTGACTGCAGGCAAAGAAGCTGGAATTTTGACCAGGAGTGAGGCAGCAGAAGAACTGGATTTAACCAAGTGAGTATAAATGCTGAGACTGGTCAGCAGCATTGGACATCAAATATGCAGTAAGAGTGGGATTATTCAGGGTTCCTCTCATCAGTCTCTGACTATATAAAAAGAGTTGTAAAGGAAGGGAATAAGCTCTTCTTCGTATCCTCAGGGAACAAGGCATGAAGTCATGGTCTTAAAAGGAGCCCTGGGAGATCTCTGTTAAACTTGAGAGGAAAGTTGCTAACAGTAAAACCAGTTAAACACTGGTGTAGATTGCCTTGGGGGGGGGCTGTGATTCTTGAACCAGCCAAGGTCTTTAAAAACAGATTAGACAACCATCTGTCAGGAATGGCTTAGGAACAACTGATCCTGCCTTTAGGCAAAGAAGGCCTTGACCACCTCTCCTTATCCTTCCAGCCCTATTTTTTTTTATGATTCTGTGACTTTACTTTCCTACTAAACTGCACAATATTTCTTGCTCAGGAAATATATTTCACTCTGTCAGGACTGAAGAGATGAGTGTCTTACAGCACAGGTGGGCAGCAAAGATATTCAGAAAAAACCTGCAGAAGTTTCTTCATCGCTAACACGATATTTGCAACATTCTCCAAAAGCAGCATCTTGAACCTTCACCATTGCTGGCATGATGGTTCAATAAAGCCAGTTGTGTAGTGCTGTGTTATCAGCATTGCTTTCTGAAGACAAGATTATGGCCCAAACCATTCCACTTCTTTGCAGCATTATGACACCACATCCTCCTTAGTAGGAACAGTAAAGAATATTCTCAAATGCTCTTCACTGAACTGTAGGTTGAGTTTAAAGATGCTGTTTCAGTCTGTAGAGGACAGTTTGCAATCTAAACTACTCATGATAATCTGCCTTCATCGTCCATGGAGACAAAGAGGAAATTCCACAGTGTAAGGTATCTGATTGTTTTCATCTACTTATTTTAGCAAGTTGATGGTAGACTAATTTAATCATCTACCTGAAAGTGACATAGACAGTCTTGAAGTATCTATTTGTGACCATAGACCTCCACCAGTCAGCTATGAATGTAGAGAGACTGTATATATTTCTCATGCACAGATTTTTTTTCCCCTGGTTTCTGTTTGGCCAGAATGAAAAAGTCCCAAAAGTGCTTATATTGCTTATGCTGCCTGGCATCTAAAATCTGAGGGCAAAAGAAGTATGAATATGAAATGTGGGAAAATGGTAGTTAGTGGTCATTGTGAGTCCCACAAGTGGGGGATCTGTGGTTCTCCTGAAGGTCATGTACAGTCAAGAAGAGGTAGCTCCCATCTATTCCCAAGCCAACTAATGAAACAAAAACTGTCCCCTCCTTCCTTCCCTCCTTCCCTCCTTCCTTCCCTCCTTCCTTGTGAAAGTTTCCGAGCTAGGAATTAGAAGAAACACAGGATGTTTTCAGGAACAGGGCTGATACCAAAGGACACTGTGAGCAGGAGGTCTCTAATTCCAGACCACCCAAAACCAGAGCGGTGCTCCAGAGAGTTTGTTGTGTCTCTGCCCATGATCAGTACCAGATGGCACAAATATAGCTACAAGAAGCTCTAAAGTTAGGCAATAATGAATAAAAGAGACATCTGAAGAAAGTTACCAAACCACGCTGCTATGGCTTCTATTAAAAAAAAAAAAAAAAAAAAAGAGACTGAAACAAGGTGAAACATCCAACATTTGTAGGATCTTCATGTGCCCTGCTTGAGACATGGAAAAGGGATGGAGATAGTAATGTGGAGTTCAAAGTATCTTCAAGTCACCTCCAGATGAACACCTCAAAACTCTGAGGTACCCCAAATTGCTTTGCATTCTTACAAAATGTGGCGAGTGCTTTTTAATCTCCAAAGTCTAATTTCCTTTCTATATTCTCACACATAGTTCAACAACTGGGGAAGAGCTAGGCAGGGCTAACAGAGCATAAGCAGATCTCCAGTTGGGGAAAGAAAACAAGTTTTTGGTGTATTTAGTTTCTGTCAGCTAGTTTTTTGGTTGGTTGGTTTTGTGTGGGTTTCTTTAGTGTTTGTTTGTTTGTTTGTTTGTTTTTAATTGGCCTGGGCTGATATGAAAGAAAACATTACCAAACCACTCACTGTTATATATCTTGGTGAGTTTGAAATGGTAGATCCCATTTCCTATGTTTACTGTTGCTTTTGATGTTACCTAATGATTCTCTTCAGGGGCTTTAAATCTGGAAACCATTTGACAATTATTCCAAAAGATGCAAGGGGGTGTGTTTTATGGTCCCCATTAATATGTGCCCGGGAGGGGTGCTGCAGTGTGGCCTCTGCCTTCACTCACCCATGCTGTGTATTAACAGTCTGATAAAATTCACTCCAGAATACTTTATTGCTATGATATCATTAAAAAAAAAAAAAAAAAGGAGGAAGGGGACAAGGGTTTATTGTTCTAAGAGAAGGCCCAGCTGCAATTAGAAGACAAAACCCAAACTGAAACAAACAAGACTCCCTCTGAACTTTCCCCTAACACACGTAGGAAATATCAAGCCTTCCACTATGGAGTGGTCACCATGATTGGAAGTGTGAACGGCTGCAAGGCAGCAGCAAAGTTGTGTCTGCTTACACTGCACCAAAATGTGTCCAAAAGTAATAAAATCATAGAAAGCTTTGGGTTGGAGAGGAACTTTAAGGGTCATCCAGTCTAATCCCTTCTGGCAGTGAGCAGGGACATCTGCAAGTAGAGCAGGCTTCTCAGAGCCCCAGCCAACTTGAACTGGAATGTTTCCAGGGATGGGGCATCGACCACCTCTCTGGGCAACCTGGGCCAGGGTCTCACTACCCTCAGCATAAAACATTTTTTCCTTCTCTCTAATCTAAATCTCCCTCTTTTAGTTTAAAATCATCACCCTCTGTCCTGTCTCAACAGGCCCTGCTAAATAAACTGTCCCCAGTTTTCTGACAAGTCCCATTAGGTACTCAAATGTCACAAGAAGGTCTCCCTAGAGCCTTCTCTTCTCCAGGCTGAACATCCCCAACTCTCCCAGTTTGGCCTCCCAGCAGAGGGGTTCCAGCCCTCCCAGCATTGCTGGGGCTCCTCTGGCCCTGCTCCAACAGGTCCCTGTC
>JANHFX010002092.1:0-24244 GCA_027560015.1 Chloroceryle amazona
GCCTCCGCGCCGGCGCGAAGGGCTGCGCGGGGCCGGCGGTACCGGCGGGGCCGGGGGGCGCGGAGCGGGAGCCCTGCAGGTAGGGCGAGGGCGGGGGGGAGGGGGCGGCCCCGCCGCCTGCTGAGCCGGCTGGGCCCCCGCGGCACCGGGAAAAGTTTGTCTTCTTCTGGGAAATTAAAAATAGCTTTAATTTTAAATATTTTTTTCCTTTTTTTATCCCACTCCCCCTTATTTTTAACCCTACATCGTGATTTAACTATCCCCCCCCGTGGAATCAGGACGGGCCTTAGTCAGGGAGTTCTCTCAAGCCGAGCAGTGCCAGCCTCCCTTGGAAAAGTTTTTTTACTTCCAACAAAGGAAACCCAATCTCAGCTACGGGGCTCTGGTGCTGCTGGAGGTGCTCAGCCCCTGGCAGGAGGTGAGGAACGGTTCCTGTGCTCGCTATTAAATTAAAGGGGATGGGGGAATTTGAGGGGTGACTTGAGCCATTCTGTCCCAGCCAGTGACTAATGAAGAAGGCTAATTCAGCTTGTTTTCTGTATCGCAGCAGAAGAAAGCCCAGCTTGTGTCTGAAATGAAGCTGGTCTTTCTGGGATGTGAATAAGACCTTTCACTTAATGCACATCACTATAACTATTTATGTAGCTATTTAAACATACTGAAACTAAACAAACAAGCTTTGGGTATGCATGGAAGTACAGAAATGTATGTTTTCACATGCCTGTGTTTTTATATATATGTGCTTGTATTTAAAGAAGTCTAACCTAGACAAAAGCAGTTAAGAGGAAACGAAGAAACCGTGGGGGTAACGGGAATATGAAAAGTGGGTGAGGAGGAGCAGCCAAGGTATCTGTCAGGATGGGAAAAACGCAATTTGTGAGTTTAGCTTAGCAATTCAGTGTGAGTGCAGGCTTAAACCAGGTAAACAAAAGCTCCCTGTGGATCTGCTGTCAGCAGAGGCTACTGGGACAAACCTAGAAAATATCTTGTGAGTCCATTGGTGGTACAGAGTAAATGAGAGCAGCTTCTTTGCAAGAAGGTTTGTGATTCAGAGAGGTATTTCTGCCTAGTTACCACTGCTCATGTTTTTCTTCTACTGAGGGTGCCCTGCAAAGGGATATCATCCAGTGAATTTGAAGCGGTTCCAGTGGGCCAGCACTGGAGGATTACTTGCAGTGCTTCGAAGCCTGGGAGGAGAGCTTTCTGGACAACTCTTTAATGTCTTTCTTCCATATGTCATCTTTGCATGGTGCTAGCTGGCAGTGGCACAGGGACCCCAAATCTCCTCAAGTTAGAAGAATGATGACCAGGTTGGGTGGACGAAGGCACACCTGAGCTCTCCAGATCCCCCCTTCTGTAGGTGGCTTCTGGTTCTGGCTGACTGACAGTTTAACTGGTTTCTGAAAGAGGACACCTTGTGAGTGGTGCTCCTGGCTTGTATTTAGCAAGGCAAAACCCAGGATTAAGCATGAGTCCTTGGAAAAAGGTCTGTGGTGAGGCATCTGTGCCAAAAATGTTTACACCCCAGAGTTATCTGAAGATTTCTCATCTTTAGGTGAATCTAAAATGGAAATTATTGATTTATATTTATAGTGAAGTCTGCATTATTATAGAAGATTTAATGTTATTAAACATTGTATTTTGTGTGCTGGATTATATATTTTCTACATCTATAATAGTAGATGTTTCTGTTTCTTCTACTGTGTAGTTTACAGTCTGTCCCATGGTTTTAATCAGAAAAATATCTTTACTGTGATAAGTTTGTCTTAGGTTAATATCAAAGAAATCACTGATGAAGTAGGTGTTTTATTTTCTAGGGTGAACTGTGAAGAGAGCTGAGAATGAGATGGACTTACCACAAAAGACTGGAAGCTCTTGGTCTGCACATCATCAATGAGCTGAAGATGAATGCAGCATATGCCTCAGAGGATGGATGTGAATATGGACTGGGACTCTGAGAATAACATTTGTGACACAGGTGAGAAGCATTCTAGTTATTCCAAAAAGACCACTAAGCAGGTGGGCTGCCCATCTAGCCTCCAGAAGGAGGTAGACGTGAATTACTTGCAGACACGCAGTCCTCGTTGCAGCTCTGCTGGACCTTCTGGCAAGCAGGAGCTTCCTGCAGAGTTGCAGAGTGAAGACAAAGAAGCCCATGAGACCTGCAAACAGAAACGACGTGAGAGTACAGCCGGGCTGTTTGTCCCCTCCAGAACCAACTTCGACCTGGAGCATGAAGATAAAGATTTAGAGCACTGTTCCTCTGAGCGGTCCAAGAAACTACGGAGAAGACTACATGGTGATAATGAAAACACTGTTCTTGCTGATATGTTTGATGAGGACCTGGAGCCTGTCTCTGAAGAAGCTTTGCCGTATCGGTGCAAGAAGTGTGGTTCTTCTTTTCATGGTATGAGTGAGCTGCAGGAACACAAGCGAACTCACCTTGTGGAAAACTCGTACCGATGTCCCATCTGTGCCAAAGAGTTCTTCCGCGCAGCAAATCTGCGAATGCACAAGCTCATTCATTCTAGTGACAGGCCACACAAGTGTCCAGAGTGTGACAAGGGTTTCATTCGCACAGCTGATGTCTGGAGGCACCTACGCAATGTGCACAAGATAGAACGTTCCATGGTGATCCTGGGAAACGGCATGGCTAGGAACCCGTGGTCGATAGTGCACCGGAACCAACACACTGTTGAGTACACTGACCAGCCTTGTGCAGAAAACCAGAAGTCTGAGGAAGATGACTATAAACCTTATTCCTGTCCAACATGCGGCAAAGGTTTTGACAAGCCTAACCTGCTTTCCAAGCACAAGGTGATCCACCGACAGGACAAGCCCTACAAGTGCCACGAGTGCGGCATGGCATTCGTCCAGCTACTCAGGCTGAAAAGACACCAACAGACTCACTCCGGGGAGCGTCCGTTCTATTGCGAGGAGTGCGGAGGGACGTTCACCCGGCTGGCTTCACTCCAGCGCCATCACCGCATCCATACCGGAGAGAAGCCCTACTCTTGCAATTACTGCGGTCATTCCTTCACTGAGTCGGGTACCCTACGGCGGCATGAGCGCACACACAAATTGGACAAATCTTAGTTCATTTGTCATTGTGGTTTCCTTGGCTGCTTCTTACCTGAACGAGGCCTGCTCAGTTGGGCTGGAGAAAGCGCTTCACTGCATGTGCTCTGGCCAGTCTAGACCTGCTTGCCCGCAGTGGCTGACAGGGCACACTGCATCACAGGCATCTCTGCAAGTTGTGCTGGGAGAGATTGCACTCTCTGGCTTTAAACTGGCTTTGTATGAAAAAATTACCTAATTACCACTGAGTAATGAAATGTGAGACTTGAGAAGATTGGAATCACTCCCGTGTGCTAGCACTGATTCAATTCACTGAACTGGTGATGCATCATCCAGAACTTTTCACAAGGATTCACGGGCTCTGAGACTTCTCTCTGTGGTCTTGGTCACTGGATAGATTGGCCCTGCCCTCTCAGTTGCGATAGTTCTTTGGCACTGGGTTTGGATATCTGTTGTTGCAGGTCCTTGCTAAGTCAGAACAGTTCGGAATTGTCCCTCTATCCCTTTTCTCCTTGCATTCTACTGAGTTTTTCTTTCCATTACTTTTTTTTTTTTATTTGGAGGAGAACTATCATGTTGGTTATTTAAAAGAAAACAAAACAACTACAAATCAGTTCCTTAATAAATTCAAGAGTTACCAGCTGTATTTCATAATTGCTTCTAAGGGGGTACCAATCCCTTACACACTTTCGTGTGATTAGTAGAATGTCTGTTAATAATGGAAAACGCTTTGGTTTTGCTATGATGGTGCATTATCTTGGGGTGAGGGATTTGAATACATTTGTCTCTGATGGAACTATGCACTCTGAATCTGTCTAGCTTAGTATTTCAGTAGGAAATGTTTGAGAACACAAAATTCAAAGAGCAGAGTACCAAATTTAAGCTGCCTTTGCTGATCATTGCATGGGAATCTACTCCATGTAAACATTTTCACATACAAGAAGCTTCTCATAAGAAAACCATGGTTTGTGTTCTGTGGTGTGTCTGAGTACTACCCAAAGCATCTGCTAGACTCTTCACTTTGACTAACAAATGGTTAGTGAAGAAATATTTCTTTAGAAGCTAGCCCAGCAGACTGAGGCAGGTGCTGCCAAATCCTCCAAGGCTGTGACTTCTGTAGAGGTTTGTATTAACTTAGTTACAGCCGTGGTGTTTTTAACGGTGAAACTTAGTAATGACACCTAATCTACTGTTAACTACTGTGGTAGAAATATCCAGTTTGTCCTTAAATTGCAGCCTTACTTTCCTTTCCATGTCAGAAAGCTTTGCTGCCTTTCCCATGCCACCTGCCATAATTTCACTGATTTCTTTCTAATGCATCATGCCTCTTCAGCAGGATGTTGTGCAGCAGAATGTAAGTAAAGCTTTGGAGTAATGTACCTTTGCATTTATTACCAAGCTATTTAATGTAAAGTAGCTATTGTGGCATTTTTTTTCGTATTTCAGAGAGTAAAAAATGATAATAGCTGCTCAGGATCTTCCAGCCACGCAACAGCTGAGCTGGCTTTTTACTGTTGTGTTTGAGATGAAGTCATTGGCTTGGATCGAGCTGAACCACTGTCCACAGTAACACTTCATTATGAATGGGAGTCTAATTCTCCCGACCTCACTAATGGGTCATTTAAATTTCATTCTTCAGAGGAGTCTGGAAATGAGTGAACTGATCTGCGTCCTGCTTCACAGGGATGTGTTGGGCTGTCTCTGAAACTATGTACTTTTGTAATGCAGATACCTCTGCTGGGATGACTGGATCCTGTGTACCATATGCATTCGCTACAGCTGCAAGTGAGACTTCTCCAGACTCCCCCCTGCAGGTAGTTCCAGGTTTTAGGTGTCTAAAGGGCTTTTGATGGGACCCCTTAGCAAAGAGTTGGTCTTGTCTGATTGCTGCTTAGCCTCTCAGAGAGGAAAGATCTTAGCATGAAAAAAATCCTGGCTGGAAGGAGACTGTGGATGAATGATCTGCAGAGACAGGTCATCAGTGGTGTTCCATGATGACTGTGCTGTTCAGTGCAATCTGAAATGACCTGGAGAGAGGGCAGATAGCAAGGTGACAGTCGTTCCAGAAGCTATTGTGCATTAAGTTTCCACCCTTGTCTTCTAAGCCCATTTTGAAGTTGTCAGCCACAGTCTTCCCTTTTCAGCATCCTGTTTCTCTCTCGGGTATGCGATCCTCTTGCTGTAGGGAAGTTTAATATCCAGTTAAACTGCACCACTATGCACACCTTTATGTTGTGTGACTGTTCTGCTTAGACAGTTGCGGTAATTGGGAACATCTAGTGCAATCGGTGGAATTTGCACCTGCAAGAGTATAATGGTGAAAGTGTTTTGATCAAAGGTTTATTTAATGGCAAGAGTAAATGGTTGGTGAAATGAAAACTACTAGGCTTAACTAAAAGGTTATTAAAAGGATACTTGCCTGGAAGGTTGACTTGCATATAAAGTGCTTGGGTGTGTTAAAGGAGTAATTAAAATGTGTGATGGTTTCTGGGAAAATCATGTTGAACCCTCTTCAGAGAAACTTCTGCTAACTCCCGTGCAAGCTACAGGAAATCTCTTGGAGCTTAATTTAACCCAAAGACCATCACTCTGTGCTTTGCATTATTAGTATAGATGTTTGGAAATCTCTCCCAGCCCCTGACACTTTGACAGTGTCAGTCTGAGTTGCTGATAGCATACAACAGACACAGCCAGTCATCATATCTAACCGAAAAGGGAAGAGAGTGAGTATACTTGCTTTATAGAGTGCTTCATTAGACAGGTTTTGAAGTGTGTGGTTTCAGCAGAAGTAATTTTTTTTTTTTTGTTCAGAGTAGCTGGTTTATCTATTAGCTATACCAAGTCATGTCACCAAGTGAGGCTGTGGAAGAAGCGGTTCCCTTTGATGCCGTGCTGTGCACATGACTCGCTCCGAACCTTATTTGCCAGCATTACAGGAAGCAATTGAATGCAAGCACAGGGCTGGACCTCTGAGCTAGGCAGGGGATCCTGACTGATCGCTTTGATCTTTGCTAATTTTCCTGTCCTCTCACTACATTGCTTCTGCCCAGCTCATTTCCATCACAGAAAAACTGCCTGAAGACTAAGAAGTTAGAATAGCTCCAGCACTGCGGACCAAGGACTGCCAGTCCTTGGTAGCTACGGTACTATTTTCTCACTTCGTTAACAAAGGTGTTGCTTGGTAAATGTACCCCTGCTTGTGGAGTGTAGATACAGCAATTTGCACAAAGGAAAAGCTACTGCTGTACAGTCTTTCTGCTCCTCTGCGTACCATCCTCCTCCTCTTGTACTATTTGCCTTGTCTCGGCATGGAGGAGTCTGAAGCAGGAGTCTTTGATGTAAACAGGGAGCACTAAGCAATCCATCATTTGTCAATTAATCCGAGTAAAGGGCATTGAAATCTCTGGAGTAGGCAGCTCTTATTTAAAGTGAGGCTTCATCATGTGATGATCTGCCTCTGGTCTCGTAAAGTTTATGTTGACATAAGGAGCCCCCGCTGCGGTTTTCCTACTTACAGACTGAAAACCAACAGAATGGCAGATGAATAGCATCCCACTAGGATGGAAATACAGGAAATAGAAAGGAAAAGAGTGTTTTTATTTTGGTGATATCAGTTATGTCTGATGCTTTGAGAAGTTAAAAAATTGTTTGCTTGTGCAAGAGCAACCTCATGACTGGGAGCTGGCCCATGAAGGAAGTAATACAGGTCTCTGCAACAAAGCACAGCCCACTTGCAAATTCACTGTAGGGTGGCTGTGCTGATGAACTGTCCCATCTACAGGGGAACAGCATTTTCCAGAGGAAGGTGTGCTTGAATGTGCTCATGAAATTCATATAACGACTTTCTTGTTTATCTGCTAGAAGTGAAGAACAGAACTATCAACTCTGTCTCTCAAGTGTTTTATCTTAATTGTTGCTTATGTGCTTCAAATCTGAATCCCAGAGTAGTGATTTATTCTGAGCAGGTCTGTTTCTCAGTGGGTACCAGTGCTCATCTTGTTGGCTGCAAGGGATTCTTAAAGATAGGTTGCTGGGCTCAGAGCCATACCCAGGTACCAGAAGTTAGCCTAGTCATCAGCTAACTACCTGGAGTGTCTTAAAGTGAAGCATCTTCCTCAATGCAAGGATGTTCTTTGTTAAATGTGGTAAGCTCTACCTTAAAAGAGTAAGCATGTTTTACTGGCCTGCTTGACCTGTTTCTGTTCTCCTGCTTGAAAGAGGCTGTACTAATTTTATGCTTCCTTGGTACCCTTAACCATTGTTGCTCCTCCTGACAATACTGCTGGCGGTGTCAGCAGGGACAGTTTAGTGACTTCAGTGGTTTCTTTTGAATTGCCTTGTGGATTGACAGCAATTTAGAAAGAGGAGATACTAAAACCTGAGTTGTCAGCAGTCGATAAAGGATTTGGTCTGAAGACTTTTGCTTAGTAAGTGATGTGAGTGATGGATGACATGTTGTCATTGTTTGGGAAAGGGAGTCAGGAGAAGGTATGATACGGCATTCAATCTCCCAGACCCAAGATTAAAGTGTGATCTAACTGACCTTTCTTATGGGACCTCTTAGGAAGATTGCTAGCATGCATGTCTTAGTATTTGCATTTAAGGAGCTCTTGGACCATCTCTTATCTCAATTTCATATTTATACTTTGTTTAAAAAGAAGGCAAACTTACTTGTAGAAGTCTGTCTGCTGACTATGCAAAATGGTTTGCCCCAGGAGCCTGAAAAAAGGTGACATTGACTTTTGCATTGAGAAGAGTCTGTAACGTGGTTCACCACAATCCCAGGGATGTATTCCTGCTGGCACAGTGTGTTAAATGAAAGCTGGCCTTGCCAGAATGCATGGCTCTGTTGGAGCACTGTGGGATAACCTAGGCACTTAGGCCACACTGCCTTGGCTGCTGGCACCAAATCCAGTGGACTGGGGATGGTTTTTAACTGGTGCAGTGTGCTTTGGGAAGTACTTCTTTTCCAGAGAGCAGAGAGGCTGGGGACTGTGTTTCTTAAGTGCAGAAAGCTGGTTAGTTGGTCCCATCTTCACCTGCATATAACCTGCTCTATTCTGCTTCACTCTCAACGCGTGCAGATGCACAGTCCTTGCATAAGGTAATAGGCACTGAAATAAGCTATGTACAAATACCTGGGTTTGCTCCTGACCACACCACAAGCACAAGAGATTTTCTTTTAGCTTGTTCATGGCATAAATGAGTGGATAAGAGAGTATTTATTTCCAATACATTCACCTGAGGTATAACAGCAGCTTTAAATTAGCTCCAGGATAGGGGAGGTCAAGTAAACACAACAAATATCCCCAATTTTAATGATGTTATTTCCTCCTCTGTTATGACACAGCATCCGGTTTGTAATGATCAGACAGTAATCACTGCAAGAATGAGAAACAAAGCTGGGCTCCCCCTGCCTTTGGCAACTACAATATTGTTACAATACAAGCGTATTTCTTGTAAGTGCATTTATATATCGTCATTTACAGATATATTTACATGCCTTCAATAGCACTCCAAGGCCTGATGGTCTGGGACCAAGGCTCAGCTCTTCTGTGGGTTTTTGCCACCGTGAATGGCAGGATAAGAAATCCAGAAACACCAGCCAAGCCATGTGGGACATCCTCCCAAAGTGCAGGTTGGTGTAAAGGTCTGACCCAGTAAGGTGGAATGTTGAAAGACCTCTGTTCCTCTCCACACTGGAAGCAAGGACAGCTCTCTTCTTGGATGTGCTTCCTCAAATGGAGGTGATGTGTTGCAATGGAGGACAGCCAGCTCTGAGCAAGTAAAGGGCCCAGCTTAACCTGTTTTGTTCATACTCAAAAGGGGCAAGCAAACTGGGGGTGGATTTTGGCAATTTCCAATGCAGAGCTTTGCTGAGTGCATTGTGCATTCACCTTGCTTTTGACCTGACTTCCTTTTCATTTCACAGATTGCTGTAATTGCTCTGCTTGCTTGTCTCATCAGGAAACACCCTTGAGGAAGAGTTTTAAGTGACTTGTGTCTTGTAAAGATTTTGCTGGCTGACTGCATACAGACCTATGAAACATGACTGCCACCACCCCCGGCACTGGAAATGATGAAGTCAGCCTAGCACATGCCTTCTTTTTCTTCCAGACTGGTCCCCAAACCCTTCCTGGAAGAGCTTGCCTGCAGGAGGTAGGACAGGCTGAAGCAGAGCAATATGAACTCTGGAGCAGCACAGACCCACTGCGGTTCTGGGCATCATCCCTCATCTGCTTACCTTCTGGGGATGCTCATCCTCAAATCATGCAGAGCCCTGTTCTCCATTCCAGAAGGTCAGTGCTAAACACCAGAGCAGGGTATACTCAGTCTTGCTGTGCATGGGAGACTAAAATCCAGGAACACTCTGACTCTGAAAATGTCAGAAATCTTCCTATACTGTTGTTGTTTCCTGCAAATGAACCTGGTGTTGGGCTGGCATAGGAGGAGGCATGAGAAGGGCCAGAGGCAGCGGTGTCCTTTATAATAGGCTGAAGAGTAAGCCAAACATGGCTGCTGGAGGTCAGGATGAGGGCAAGAATGACTTTGGGTTGTGTCAATAAGCATGAGGTTCATATGGAGAGCATTCTGGGACTCAGATCCTGAGCAGACACTTAAAAAAAATCACTCCTTTTATCTAACGAGAAAGGTGCAAGGGGCTTTTCATTTTCTCACACATGCCAGGGCTTATGCTGCGATGAAGAGGTCGTTGAGGCACATGTGCTGTGCTCTCTGAGTGTTCCTCATCTTTCAGGCCCACCTCTGGTCCCATGCGACACTCAAGTTGGGATGTGTCTTCCTTCCCAAGCATGGTGTTCATGGAGTTGTGAAAAACAGCCATGAAGTCCCTTTCCAGAGGTGGACAGCTGAGCTCTTGGGAGGAGCTGGCAGTGTAAGCTCTAACTCCGGGAGGGTGCTTCAAGGTGGGTTTCCATCCAGAGGACCACTTCTCCTGCCCAAGAGGCTCAGATGTAGCTAGTACACCAGTGTAACTGGTGGGGAAGCAAGTGATGCTGGACAGTACGAGATGGCAAGAGATGGGACTGCAGCTTTGTCATGGAGCCACTGCCAGGCAGTTGCCAGAAAGGCCTTTCAGGCTAGTGCTATAAACCAGAATATAAAGTTCTGAGCTCTTGGGGTGAATAACTTGAGCAAGGAAATCTGTCTGGTAAAATGTTTGTCACCAAGAGGAGCTGGATAAAGCAGGTACCCACCACTAAATATTTCTGCTGTCATTTGGAAAACCCTTGGGCCCTAGCTTTTGGGGATGCAGCAGTAACTAGCAATTAATTATCAAGAAAGAAATAAATAAAGAAAAATGCCAAAAATGCTTCTTGCAAAGAACAAAAGGGCACCAGACGGGTGAGAACAGGATGTTCCCAGCAGTAACTTTTTAATTATTTCACTACTGCACATCTCTCATACAGTGCAAGTTAGAAATGTCAGTTTAATTTTCTTTTAATTGCCTCAGCTATCAGGTACCTGAGAAAAGCCATTTTTACTAACAGTCTATTCCCTTTTCTTGTCTCAGAAAGCAGCTTATTGCTGTAGAAGCACTGGGTGCACTTCTGCTTCTGAAAGGGGCTCTCCTGAGAGGAGAGCAAAGGGTGCAAATATCTCGCCTGTAATTACTGTATCTAGCGTACTCTGTGTGGAAGGAAAGGGTTGTGTTTTGCAGCACTCATCTCACTGGTAGCACAGGAGGATTTGTTTTCCTTGCCCATTTCCATGTGGAATTTAAATCTGGTGTGTATTTGCTTCACCCACGGGGGTGCTGAAAGCTGTGGAGCTGCGGGTGCCTCTTGAGGGTGGCCTTTGTGCTGGCTACTGCTTGCTAGGTGACATGACTGGAGAGGCTGTCTCCAGACACCTCTCCAGAGTTGCTGCCCAGGGTTACTGCAGTGTCCTTGGCACCACAGGGCCCAGCGACCCTGATGTCCATCTGGAATGGGTGCTGCTGGAACAGTGATTCCCCATGGCTGGGCTCACCACCCAGAGCACAAAGGCTCACCGTCAGCTTCAGCTTCCTGGCCACACCATTAATGCTGATGAGGTTGAAGGTTTTGTAGAGGACCTCACCTTCCTCACACAGCGGGTCCCCAGGCACATCCTCCCTTGGGCCATTCCTTGGACCACTGTGGTTGCTCTTGATTTCCTTCTCATCAGCACTGCCATCACCCTCCTCTCCAGACGTTGCACATTGGACCACCTTCCTCCAAGCTGCCACAGGAGTAGTCTTGGTCCAGGCATTTGGAATGCTTCAGGCTTGCCGTGTTCCTTGCCTGCACCAGACATGGACATCTCTAAGGCTCTTCCACCTCCAGGGCCACTGCTGTAGAGGACCTGGATTCTGGAGGAAGGAGGGGTCAGGCATAAGGAGCGGAAAGCAACCAGGCAGCTGTTTCTTAATATATAGATGATTCTGTCTTTGATCACATTGATTTATGCTTAGATCTCATCAGCTCTTTCCTTTTTATAATGGCTATGATGCTTATTTGAAAGCATGGATTTTTATTTTCTGTGTTTATATTAACCATTTTCCTGTGGTTTTGTTTGTTGTTTTTTTTTTTTTTTTAATACAGAAACTCCGGGAAGCAAAATGCAGATGTTATTAATTACAGAGGCTCCGATGCTCTGCCAGGTTTCAGATCCGGTGGCTGTTTCTCTTGAGAACTAAAGAGCTCGTGTTATAATGCCAAGCAAGCAGTAGCTGTTTCTCCTGCTTCTGGAGGGCCCAGCAGAGAAAAGAGCTCCATGTTAATGCAGAATCATGCAGTATAAAAAAATATGATCTTAATAAAGGTCACCTGGCTACACAGAGCATTTCCAGAGAAATTAAAATAGGAAGAGGGTGAGAATCCAAGGACATCTTCCTGGAGCTGTGGTGGTGAAGGCAGGAAAATTTCCTGGCAGGCCCTCTGGGCTGGTTCAGCAGAGCAGGTGCCATGTGTGCTGCCAGCAGCAGATGTGAGCAAGCCAAGCTGCATCCTGGCCCTTGGCAGGGAAGTAACAATGCTTGTATGTTTGCTAGTATCCCCCAGCAGCCTGGTTCAGAGGCTGCTGGATAGTTTGAAGCCAACTGGGGAAGTTGTGGACAGTGGTGTATGAGCAGTCTGCTGCTGCAGAGAGATGGGAGAGCACCTGTGGAGAGCATTGATGATCTCTGCAGCCATCCTGGGTGTTTTGGGGTACCTAAGGGAGTCCCTCCCCATGAACAGCTCTTTCCCTGACCAGGCCAGTCATGCTGCATGAAAGAAAAAGAAATACTGCAGAAGGTAAAAGTAGTTTTGATTAGTATCACTCTCCCCTCCAGAGTCTTGAAGTAGGGGATAAATGTTGTTAAGGAAGAACCTAACAACCTGTCCTCCCAGCTCAGGTCTGTGAGTAACATGTTCTTGCGGGCTGCTTTCTCACTGCAGCAGAGCTCTGTGCTGTAGATGCTGCCAAGAAAAAGCCTTATGAGATGCCACATACTAAGAATGAACAAAGTCACGTCAACTGGTTGAGAAAACAGTGATTCGAGAAGAAAAAGATGTCACAAAATCTACAGCATGCAGGTAATGCCGTTTTCTTGTGAAGTCTTCCCTTTGTCCTCGCAGTCCTGGACTGATCTGATCACCTGGTATTTTTCCCTGTGTGAGGTTATGGGATAAAACTGCATTGCCTGACCACGGAGAAGCAGTGATGGGAGGAAGCCCAAATAATACCCTGCCCAAGCTGTTCCCAGGCCCATCGCAGGAGCACCGAGGCAGACAGGAATCCAAATTACAGCCCCAGAGAAGGGGACACCCCTGGACAATGTAGGAAATAATGCTGTAGCATTTAGCAATGGCACAGCAAATCTCTGTGCCAGACCCAGTAGGAGGAGAAGGTTATTTTGTTCTCAGGCAGACCTGACTTCACTCATTCACACTCTCCCTCATGGTCACTAAGGCACAAGGCAAAGTGGCCTGTCTAGCAGTCAGCCTGTGTCCAGACTGTCTGTCCAGGAGGACACAGGGAACAAGGGACTTCAACAACAAATGCACAAAGCCTGCTGCACACCTTCCCCCAGTCAGTGCCAGTACCTGAACTCCCTCAGCATTCTCCACCAGTTCGTGCAAGAAACAATGTTGTACGCTCTTTCCTAGAGAAGTGCTGATGTGTTTATGAATTCATGAAAGAAGCCATCTAGAGTTTGAGTTCATGTAAGAAGTCATCTAGACCCCTGTACAGATCACACGGTTTGATGCCTCTTGTTGACTTTCAGCCAGACATTGGGGATAGTCCCCACCATCACAGCTGCAAGGACAAGAGGAAGCAGCCTTGAGCTGCATCAAAGGAGGCTGGACATTAGGAAAAATTCTTCACCAAAGGGGTTGTCAAGGCCTGGCCCAGGCTGCTCAGGGCAGTGGTGAAGGGGTTTAAAGGTTGGGGTTTTTTAACCCTGGAGGGGTTTAAAAGCCTTGGAGATGTGATGTTGAGGGACATGGTTTAGTGGTGACCTGGTAGTGCTGGATTAATGGTTTGACTTGATGATCTTAAAGGTTTCTTCCAACCAAAGGTCTCTTCTATGATTACATAAATAATGGGGAAGGGAAGTCCACATTTCTGCTCTGTTTTTTGCCTGCAGCGACCTCCAGCAGTTTGTTACCATGCCATCTTTTGTGGTTGTGTCCTTGAAGATCAGAGCAGCCAGCAGCCTTAGTCTGTGTTGGTGACCTATAAACCCAGGCCTGCTTGTGGAAACCTCCTGTCTCAGGTGGGTAATCTCAATTATAAGCTGCACAGCCTCTTGGGAAAGATCAGCTTAAAAGCATTTAACCAGTGTAGCTGCAAACCCAATTTCTCTCTAAAGGTTAATCTTCTGAACAGCAGATAATTGCTATTCTTCTCCTCCCTTTGATGGCATCTTCTATCTTAAGCTGTAGAAACAGTATGTAGGTTCTTTGAAGTTTAAAATAAGTGAATGCCTTGGTGCGGCTGTAAGTTAAAAAATACCATCTTTATGTTTCAAGATGAGGAACCCAAGGCAGAAGAGCTGGAGGTGTGTGTTCCTGTTCAGCGGCTGAGTCACCAGCAGAGCTGAGGGTAGCATTCGGTGCCAGGGTTTTTTGCTCTGAGTTGGTTCAGTGGTGAGGCTGGTACCTGCAAGTCTGGGCTGTTGACAGAAGACACAGACCCAGTTTGGGACACTGCTCTGCTGCCCCCTGCTACTATGTGGTTGCATGCTCATACCAGCCACCACGTACACAGCCCTTGAGTAGGGTAGACCTGGAGGTGGTTGGTGGGACTTGCGCTCCTTGCTGCTGGGCTGGAGACATGAGCTCTGTGCTGCCCACAGGGTTTGGTGCAGACTGACATCCATGAAAAGCAGCTCTGTGTGGAGATGGTGGCCTGTGTGCTGCCCTCACACTTGTGGTACATGGTGTGGGAGGGTTACTGCAGGGACAGTCCCCTCCAAGCCATGGTGGTGGTTGTTCACCCTGGAGAAGAGAAGGCTCTGGGGAGACTTTGTTGTGGCCTTTCAGTAGGTAAAGGGGGCCTATAAGAAAGGTGGTAACACAGTAAGGTCTGCTGTGACAGGACAAGGGGTGATGTTTTTAAACAAAATGAGGAGAGATTCAGACTAGATCTAAGGAAGAATTTTATTATGCTGAGGGTGGTGAGACACTGGCCCAGGTTGTTGGAACCATTCCAGGTGAGGTTGGACAGGGCTCCGAGCAACCTGCTCCAGTTGCAGATGTCCCTGCTCATTGCAGTGGGTTGAACCAAATGAGCCCTAGGTCCCCTCCTAACCAAACCATTCTATGATTCTCTGAGGGACAGAGCTGGGTGGCAGAGGCAGGCTGGCGTGTCCTGCCGAGTAGCAGGCAGCAGATGGCAATGTCGCCCTGCAAGAACTGCAGGCAGGCAGGTAGATTCTTCCTGTGCTGACAACTTGGGGACAGGGGACAAAGTGACCTCCTCGGCAGTGGGTTCAGCATCTTTAGCAGAAGCAGCAGAAATTCTCCAGTATATGGAGCATTTCAAGCAGTATTGAGTGCCTGTTAGAGGTGCTTCTTGGCTCTGGGCTAGCTCAGCTCCCTGGTCACCATGGCCACCCAGGTGGGAGAGGCAAGTGAGGGGTCAGGCAGGGGCACCCCTTATCTGCCTGCTGCCCTCCTCTCCTGCCTGACAGAGGCAGCTGTGGGGCTGCCCACATCAGGCTGGTCATGGTTGGAGTAGCCCTAAGATGTAAAAGAGCCCAGGCTGGCTTGGTGGGGTATGATTTGGTCAGTTGGGGAAACTGAGGCAGGGAACATGCCTGTGAACAGGTTCTGGAGACACTGTGAAGCTTGCTGGCTGTTGCTTTTAGCAGTGGAGTGAATCTACTCTGCTGCGCCTTGGTAAAGACTTGGTGTGGCTGGCACATGAGCTTCAGCAGGGTGTCCTGACTCCTCTCCCCAGATCACCCGGGTGCCAGCAGGTATTTTCTTAGAGCAGCAGGCTGAGGGGTTTGGATGGCCACATCTTCCCATGCTCAGGAACCATTCCTGTGCTCCACAGTGCCCTGGTGGGATGGAAAGCAACAGCCTTTAGCTGTTGCTGCCTGGCTTGGCCATGTCTTGGGGCCACCGGGCCATACCAGAGCCATATCCTGGGGACTTTGTACTGCTGTGCACTCTCTATCTGATGGGAGGAGAGCCAGCACTGAAAGTGTTTTCATCTCCTTTTCTCTGAGCTGCGCTCATCCCGTCTTTTATCAGGCAGGGCTGCTGAGCTCAGGGAAATGGGAACTGTTTGCCTGCTCCAAGCAGGCTCCCAAGGAGCGGCTGTGGGGTTTGCTGACTTCCCTGGGCTGACAATGTGCTGGTGACGGCATCAGTGGTACAGAAAACAGGGCTCACATCAGCCCTGGGTGCAGGGGAGAGCTCCTGCGTGCTGCCGCTGCAAGTAACATCAGCAGCCACGGCATCTTGTCACAGGCTTGTGGAGGAGAGGCCAAAAGTTACTAAGAAATAGTTCTAAGTTGTTAAAAGGTGCACTGTGGGTCCCTTTGGCCTTCTCATTGCCCAGTTTCAGCATGTCACCTTGATTTGGGACTGGGTTACTCCCCAGGGAGCGAGGCACTGAACTGTGCTTACCGAGGCCACACTCCGCTCCCCAAGCAGGAACCCTTCAAGCTGGCACGAGGCCACATCAATGCTAAAAAACAAATTATTTTCTTCCAGCTGAGCACTCCTGATTCAGCATTTCTCCTGCCAATGCTTTACAGTAGGTATGAGATAACAAGAAGATACTTCGCACAGAAGGGTGGCAGTTCTCCCGGACAGGTATCTCCTGATTAGGTGCAATACAGAGATATCAGCTGTGCTCTCTCAGCACGCTGGGGCCAGAGGTAGGGTTTGGAAAAAGGGTATGAAGGTCATGGAAACAGGGATGGGTACCTTGTGGTGCCCCTGTCACAGCCTCCAGCTGTATCCCCAGATCTGTGCTAAAGGATGTGAGTACCTTGGAAGGTGCTGGTTTGGGGATGCTCTTTGAAAAAATTAGGGCTTAATGCCAGAAGGCATCAGGTCTGTGTGAGACTGAGCCTAATTTCTTCCTCTTAGGAGAATTTGTGGGGCTCTGTTTTCTTTTTGCATTTACCTAAAGTGTGGCATTGTTGTCATCTGTTAGACAGCAGCCAGGCTCTGAGACACTTGTCTCAGCTGGAGGAGCACCAAGGAGACCGAGGCACAGTGTGATGGTGCAGAGGTCTTCTCTGTCCAAGAGGATGGTAAGTGTGGTATGTAACAAGTGGGGACCGATGGCAGAGAGGGGGAACTGGTACCCAGAGAAGGGGACAGGCAGTGCTAGAAATAGCCATGGCTAGAAATGAGGAGGAAGGAAACCCTGCCTTGGAATCAAGCAGAAAGCTGAGCCAGATCCTTCTCCACTTGATTTGTGTCCTAATCTCCTAGAAGTCCTGGAAAAAATAATGGAGAGGGAAAGCAAACAAAACTTGAATGTACCACATGTTAGTGGTGACCTTCCCCTGAAGCAGAGATAAGGAATATGCAGTCCTTGCAGTCAGGGGAAGGAGCAGATATCAGTCCAGGACCAGGAGATGACTGACTAGCTGGACATGGCTTGTGCCACGTAAACCTGCTGGGGGTCAGATTGCTGCCAGCATTATAAACCTCTATCATTCTCTGGATGACCTTATCTCTTAAAGCCAATCTTATTAACTAAGTCTGGACTTTGCTGTTTCTATTGCATCCTTTAAACCTCACTTTAGGTTCTTCAGCTCTGAATGAATAGGATCAGGTTTGAGAGTGGAGGAAAAGAAAAACAAACTGGTTTCTTCCAGTGTGAGCTGCTCTGAGCCATGTGTGTCCTGCCAATTCCAGTTTTCCTCCAGTGTGATGGTGGACATCTAGGGTGGTCTAGGGGCTGTGCCAAGCTCTCAGATTCCTCTGAGCTGGAGCAACCCAGGTACATCACACCTTCAGGGCCTCGGTAGGCCTTACCAACTCCAGCCAAACAAGCTGGGCTGGCTCTTTCTGCCCAAGTTTAGAGTAGGAAGCTGCCCTCGCTCTGCAGCTCTCCTGGCTGGTTTGGAAGACCTAACACCCCTTGTAGCCATTAAGTCCACTGGTAGCAGACTTTCAGCTAATGATGCTGTGCTAGAGCAAACTGCACTGTGTCACACCTGATCCTTGTGGTTCCTGATAAGACTCTTCTGCTCCCTGGGATGGTTTGGACCACCAGCCTGTCTTCCCCATGTGACTGCTTCCCTCCACTATTTCAAGACAAAATAGCACATTTCTCTTGGGAAAAGGAGCCTCTGATCAAGGGGAAAGGTAACGTTACCTTGTCCCCCATGCTGGCTCTTTGTCCTATCTTCGTAGCCTCCATTGGACCCTCTCCAGTAGTTCCCTGTCTCTCTTGAACTGGGGAGCCTAAAACTGGGTACAATACTCCAGAGGTAACCTCACTAGGGCAGAGTAGAGTGGCAGGAGAACCTCCCTCAGCCTGGTGGCCACACTCTTCTTCATGCACCCCAGGACACCATTGGACTTCTAGGCCACAAGAGCACACTGCTGGCTCATGGTGAACTTGTCCACCAGGACTCTCAGGTCCTTCTCTGCAGAGCTGGTTTCCAGCAGGTCAGCCCCTGACCTGTACTGGTGCAGGGAGTTATCCCTCTCCAGGTGCAGGATGCTACACTTGCCCTTGTTGAATTACATTAGGTTCCTTTCCTCCCTACTCTTTAGCCTGTCCAGGCCTGTCCCCATTGCATGGGGTGACAGCATGGGGGTTTGAGCATAACTCAAACCTAGTGAACAGGACTGCAGAGAGTAGTGAAGACACCCTGGTTTCTTCAAGTAGTTGTAACTTGCAGGTGTGGAGTTGGCTGATGGGACCACCCTGACTTCTTCTACCAGTTTGTCTTCTCAAAGAGCTGCTCCAAGAGCTGAGATTAATGGCACTTTATCGACAGAGAAACGTACTGTATCTGCCTTGCAAGCCAAGGGCTAGCAGGGAGGCTGGAGTCGTCTGAGGGTTGCAAAGTCACAGAGCCCTGCATGCTGCTCCTTCCTGCATCTCCTTTGGAGACCACATCGACAGAGGGCACTGCACGTCCACGCTTGATCCGCCTGGGAAAGGAGGGAAGGTCCTTTCCACCCCTCCAGCTCCAGGGACAGAGGACCAGCGGCGTTTACTCTTTGACCACCAGACCTCTCCTCCGTCTCCCTGCCAAAGAGCCGTGGGCTGTGGAGCCACCTCCGTGATGGAAAGATCGGGGCTGATGAAGAAAAATCAGGAGGCACTCGGTGAAACTACGGGTAAATTTAGATCAAACATCAGGAAATCCGCTCTTTGGCAGTGCAGAAGAGCCACACTGTGGAAAGCTGTGGTCTGGCAGGAGGTCATCCAAGACAAACAGGGAGCTGCCTTCTTGGGCAGACTGGCTAACCAGCAGGATGGGCGAGAGCCGGGGATCTGGGCGGGCGAAGCAGTAAAAGCAGTTTGGCTTTGTGCGGTCACCACAGGCGGTCAGGGAGGAGCTCCCACCCTGCCCACAGCCTACGGGATGGTACCTCCAACCCATGCAGGAAGCAGAAGGAGCCTTTCTCACCATAGCCTGAGGCAATCTGATGGATTTGGTTTTTTCATCAGAACAGGGTATTTATCAGCCTGAGCGGCATCAGCATGGTCCTGGCCAGGTTTGGTGCAGATTGTGTCCTTGGTGAGGTAGGCTGGGAGACAGTGTTTAGAGACAGGCTTTGGGCTCATCCAATGAGAATATTTGTAATCATAGAGATGAATGTCCCAGAGGGAACATTCCCATGATGCCCATGGAAGTAGCTGCTTGCTGAAGTGAATAGGGAGCCAGATGCCATGTTTTGCATGGCTGTAGCACTGCACGTTTTGATGCAGCAGTGACTTCTTGGGGAGATCTCTTTGGCTCAAGAGGCAGTAGTAAAGGTGAAAGGCTAATGGACTTTCTCAGATGCCATGTCCTGCTGTTGTTCCTGGGGCAGGAAGGCAGACTCACTGAATTGTGGAGTGTTTCCTCTCATGTTTCCTAACTGGTTAAAATACAGGCTTGACAGTGGTTTGGCAGCACTTGGATGACCATCCCCTAAACCCCACCTGTCTGTGTGGTTTCCTCAGAGCAAAAATCACAGCTGAAACAATGGTGAACTTCAACAGGAGAGCAGACTTGTGCATCTCCAGGAGGTACCTGTGGTTTGAGCAAGCCAAAGATGTCACTCAAATGTAAGCTGAGGTATTTCTAAACAGTAGAAGCAATTGCACCCTGGAAACCTGCCTTAGAGTTCATTTGTTCACTTTATCAAGAGAGTGAAGGTGATTTTCCAGACTTGTTGATGTCCTTGGGAGATAGCTTGCATGGAGGCTTTCTAAGATGCTGCAATCTCAGCTCTTGCCCTTTGACAGCAGCAAAGATAAAGATACATGAACCTCCTGCTCAAGGAAGCTCCCTTCTCCTCTTGCACCACTGGCTTCCTTGAGGTTAGCATGCCACCTGCTGCGTCACAGCCTGAGGCTCTGTCCCCAGAAGCAGTACCTGGGGTTTCATACACAGTCCTAATCACCCATGAAAGTACTCTCTGACTTGTTTCCTCTCACCCACGTGGAACAATGGCTTGT
Source organism: Chloroceryle amazona (assembly GCA_027560015.1). NCBI lineage: Eukaryota > Metazoa > Chordata > Aves > Coraciiformes > Cerylidae > Chloroceryle > Chloroceryle amazona. The sequence goes on from JANHFX010002092.1 coordinate 20,206, forward strand.
GTGGAGGTGTCCAAGCTCCACACAAGTGCAAGAAAGCATCAGGGTGGAGCTGGCTGATCTGTTCTGACTCTGCAAGCGAGAGGGACAGATCTCATCTTGTTTAAGCAACCAAAACAAGTAGCAGTTGCTCAGGAGAGATGAGAAAGATGAGCTAAACCCATGTTCCCTGGCACAATAATGCCTGAAGCAGAAGTGTGTTTATGTAGAACTGTAAATGATCCAGGAAATTCTGCCAGCATAGCTGTCAATGTCCTGATGAACCTCCTGGAGCACCTACAGTCACAGCTCCTTCCTCTGGCAGGTATCAGACCCAAAAGGGAGAGGGGTCTGCAAATGGGACCAACTGAGGAGCTTGGGGCTGTACAGAGTTGACATGAGAAGGGCCTGTGGCAGTGCCAGTCAGCAAAGATGGAAGGGGAGGTGAGCTCCAATGAGCTCTGGACCATGTTCATCCTTCAAGCTGTCTACCTTCATCCCCCACAGGTCTTTCTGGGAGAGGGAGTTGGGCTCACCACCTTGTCACTGGGATGCAGTTTCAGAGGCTTTCCTCAGATAAAGTGTTGGGAAGGGTCCTGGACCATTGCACTTAAAGCCCTTGGGCTGATGAATGCAGATGAGACCTCTGCTCACCACAGGCAACCTGCCTGTACAAGTGCTTCCAGAAACCAATTGTGCTTTGTCTTGGAAACAGGTTAGGTTTGGATTATTTTGTGTCTGCTGGTCCCCTTAGGAGACTGCCTTGAGGACCTTCCCGCTGTAATTGTTAGGAATCTTCTACAGATTTCCAGCACAAATGTATCTGTGGCCGGCTTTTTCTCATTTGTTCTTGGGCCAGAGGCTAGTGCTGGCACAAACAGCTCTTCTCCCTGACTGTACTCTTCGATGTTGATTTGAAATAGTCTTTCTTTGGCCTTGGGTTTCAGAAGGATGCGTTTCAAAACCAGACATAAATGAGCTTGAAATATTTCCCATAATTTTGCAAGATCTTGACCCTCTGATAGCAAGATTAGAAGAAAGATAACAACAAAATCAGCATTCAGGCTGGAACCACTATTGTTAAATAGACAGCACTGTAAAGTCAGTACTTCTTGTTTACAATTGAACTCATGAATTTTTAGATATTAATGTATGAGGGATTGAGTAAACAACCATTGTGCCTCTAAGGAATGAGTCCCAGGCTGTCCTGAGCTGGAATACTTTGTACTTTCCTGATTGCCTTCCAAGAATTTCAAATTACTTTGTAACAAAAAAACAAGCCTGCTTCAGGAGATGTTTCTGAGGTTCTCGGGACAGCCTTAACTCCTCTGCACTGTGTTGTGGCTGGTTTCAGGGCAGAACTCTGCAGCTTGGTACTGTGGGGTGCTGAGCACGTAGCTGTTCGTAGAGAGGTGGGGACTACGTGCAAAGAATAAACTGCTCGGGTCAGGAAAGTCAGCCTGGATGTATTAAAACCATGCTGTAGTGCACAGGTCTGTAACCAGTCTGTGAACAGATCTATAGCTCTGTCAGTCCTTACTCCCAGTTTGGTGGGCACAGAGACATCACAGACACTGCAGACAGCAATCCTGTGACTGCCATGGAGAAGGAGAGGTGAAGGGACTAGTGGGAAGTCACAGAGCAGGTCAAGGTGAGAGCCAGTAAGAAAAGGACTCTGCTTGCCTAACCCATGCATCTTTCAGGAGCAGCTTGGATGCTCCTGGGCATGGGTCCATAGGAACAGCCCCCAAGGACCAAGTGACAAAGGGACGTGTGGGCAGGGCATGGCCCACCTGTGCCTTGGAGAGATCATGCTGTTCTCTCCAGGGGGGCTGTGAACCATGTTACATTCTCGTGGGCTCTCCAAGCTTACCAGGGTGTTTCTGAGCATGGTGGCCCTATCACCTCAGGCTGTGGTGTACTTGCAAATTGTCCCTTATTTCTGGCTGTCCTGTGCTGAGCAAGTGCTCTTCAGGACCAGTCAGCCCATTGCCTAGAACCCCTCCAACCAAAAATAACTCTTGGGACTGGAGACCAACATGGCAGACAGGACATGCGACAATGACAGCTGATGGCCTGGCAGCCTTGAGGTGTCCCTCTTGGCCAGTCCTGTCTTAGGCATCATGGCCAGCACTTCGGTAAGGCAGGCAGGTAGTCCCTCACTAACTAGGATGTTCTTGGGTTTGGTTTCCAAGCCAGCAGCCTGGAGCTGTGGAAAGAGTCATGAATTTGGGTTACCAAACCATTGGCTGGCTGTATTTTAAAAAGCAATTAAAGAAAAATTGTTTCCAGCCCTTCTGCTTGCAAGATGTATTCTAAAGAGAAATCACCAAGCCAGGATTTGCCTGATCCTGCCACAGCTCCAAGTATCAGGTAATTTGATCGAATCCTTCCGCTGTGCATGCTGGGAAGTGAGGAGCTCCCCACTGAGGGCACAGAGAGCTCACAGGTAAACAGGGTAAACTGTTAGCTGTGAATGAGGATGAAACCCAGGAAAAAGGCATTTTGATGCTTTTGTTGTTGTTGCTTTTAATCAGAAAATATTAAACAGAGCTAAAAAAAAAATTTTTTTTGCTTGGGAGAGGATGATGAAGAGTTGCCAAAGACCGATGGCTGGCAGGTCTAGGTGGTGTTGGATGGAGCTGCTAAAGCAGTGCGAAAGCTTTGCCTGAAGGACCCCACAGGACAGGGAGAATGGTGTGCCTGGGTGGGTGGGATATAGAGCCCTTGAGAGCAGTCTCTACTCATGCACTAGCTTCCAGTGACCTCTCAAAGCATGAAAATTTGCTTTCTTCCTTTTCCCATGGTGAAAGGCATGCAAAGAGAACCAAAAAAGGGGTGGGGATGAAAAGAGGAGGTAGAGTGACATTGTTCTTCCTTGTCCTCCTTTGACAGCTGTCACCTTGACAAACCAGAGAATAACCTTGCGTTGGAGGGGAAGGTGAAGCCATGCCTGATGGTGAGGGGCAAAGGATTTAATATTCTTTCCTGGGTGTTTTTCTATCTGCAGGGTTTTCATTCCTGTTCTGCTGAGAGGTCATGCCCAGGAGCGATGAGGAAATGATTCCTCATAACCTGTGCAGGGTATGTGCCTGGGGACACCCTTACACCTGGGGACTGCTTGACAGCTAAAGATGACAGATCAAGACACCCTTACAGAAAGAAGAAACAATTTGCCTTGGTGCTTCAGGCTGTGTTTGGTGGGGAGGACACACACCTGTGCCACCAGTGTTGAACCTCTTGTGACTGCCACCGTGATGCTCTGGATGCGAAGTAGAGAGAAGTAGAGCCTGATGTTACAGAGCTCAGATCTGGGATGAAGCATCCTCTTTTTTCCATCGGGAAAAGGTAACACTCCTCAGTGCTGAGTTTTAAAGAGGGTGGGATGATATAGGATGGGATGATGGTGGCAGCTCATGGTGTTGGGTTGAGTCTGGGGACTGCAGGATGCCATGGGGACAGCCCAGCTTGTCTGTCATCCACCACCCATGCCCTGCCATGCCAACGATCGGTTGAATGTAGCATGGTTGTGTACCAAGGGGCTGCCCAGGTCTCACATCTTTTTCAGGGGGAAAAATAACCCACCAGGCTAGCAAGGAGGCAAGAGAGGGGTCTTTCCTGAGTAGCAGAGGGGGTACCACAACTGCAGGGTCCTGGAGAGACTCTGCTGGGACAGTTGCTTGGTTTACATGAAAAAAAACCCAAGTAGAGCACCGGGCTGAGCTGTCTGCGTGTGTAAGAGCTGGCAGCGGGGCTGGCGGTGCGGAAACCCAGCGGGGCGCAATCGCCTTTGATTTTCTCCTGTTTGCTCAGCAGCTTTCATGCGGCGGGGGAGCGGGGCGAGGGCGCGAGATTCCTGCACACTGAACTCCTCTGTTTCTCTCGGCAGGATAAACAGGACATAAAACAAAGCCCCGTTCCAGCCCTCGCCTCCCAGGCAGTGTGCTGCCAAACCCCCTCAGGGCTGCCCATTCCGCCATGTGCACCTTGGGGAGCAGCCACTCCATCCAGGGTGCCACAGCCTGGGATGCAGGGAGGTGATGGGTTTCTGGGGGCTGCAGCC
>JANHFX010002092.1:24482-43768 GCA_027560015.1 Chloroceryle amazona
GGATGCCAATGAGCAGAGAAGAATAGAATATCTGTCTTTCCTATCATTATGCTTCATATTCATGGCCAGGGGTTTTGCTGGTCCCTGAAAGCTGGGCTTCTTTATTTATAGCTTCCCCTAAGGAGCAATTTCCAGGCTTTCTTGCCCCCATGCTAGATGCCTGTCAATGACAGAGGGTGATGGGGCTGACCTCAGTTCTTTCCCAACACAATATTAACTAAGCTGTCTCCCCAGACACGCACCAGCTCATGCCTGTGCCAGCTCCCCTGAATTTCTACAATTTCACCACGGCCAGCCTGCTGAGGGACAAGGCAAGAAGTCAGGGAGCAAATGCTTGCTGCTGGGGTTTGGAACACTTCCAAGAGTTTCAGGTGGGCCTTGCCCTGGAGCAAAGTGTCCTGTAACCATCTTGAAGTCACTTGGTTGGAGAAAAGTATTGGCCAAGTGTGGGGCTGCAACTAAACTCCCAGAAAACACTATCACTACTAAAGGAATATGAAGTGAGGATTGTTTAGAGCTGCACATCTGTCCTTATTGTCTGTCCTGCTGGCTGCAGTGGATGGCGAAGTCCCCTCTCCTCCAAGGTGCTGCCGGTGAGTTATCCCAATCTGCCCTGCCCCAGCCCTGCCACATTCCTTGTGCTGCTGTGTGTGATTCCATTGCCAACTTCTGCTCCCAAAAAGAAGAGCTTCAGCAGGTAAAAAGCCTCCTGGGCAGAAAGCTATTTTCCTGGCTGGAATATGGGGGCTCTGAACCATGCACATAAAAACCCATTGGAAATACAGAGGTAGGAAAGGCAGGTGATGCAGAGCTGAGCCTGGGAAGCCAGGATTGGGTGGCAATCAGGGTCCCTTTCTTGTATCCACGTGGGAAGAACAAGCTGGTGGTTGGAGCTGTGTGAAGGCTGGGAAGCTATATGGGGCTGTCTCCTCATGCAGCCTTGGGCAAAGGAAGCTTGAGGAGCAGCATGCCTGGGTGCCTGCTCCAGGTGCTGGTTTGTGGATGCTGAGCACCCCTGCGAATGCCAGAGGCTGGCAGAGCTGAGCTCTACTCCTCTGAAACCATCAGGATCTTGGCAGGGGGTGGGATGCAAACCCTAGGGCCACTTAACAAAACCTCTTGGCCTGGGGTTTTGTGAGAGCTGGATTTCTCATAGGATTCCCACTCTGGGCTTGACGGGTTGAAAATACTGCAAGAGCAGCCCTTTTTCTGTTTTGTTTTGGGTTTTTTTACCCCTGATGATTGTGTCTTTCCACTTCTGTCTCTGGCCAAGGCAAGCAGTGCCAAAGCACAAGAGCCAGGCACACCCAAAGGGAGGGGAAAGCAAAGCATCCTCAATCCGCAAGAAAACGGGGACAGAAAGCAAACACAGCAGCTGGGAGCAAGGAGGGGGGACGGCTCTCCTCAAGAAGATCCATGGACTCAAGGCAGGTATTGTGGCTCTGATCTGGTGCCCCATCCTCTTCTCTTGCTCTGATGCTGAGACACTAGGAGGGTCCACACACAGGGTGCACAGAGGGTTTGACACCCTCCCACTTCCCAGCCCAGCAGTTGGGTCTCCCTGGTCCTGCTTAGAGCAGCAATATGGGCTTGAGCTGCACAAGTTGAAAAGGCTCAAGCTCTCAGAAAGCAGCACGGGATCAAAGCTTTCTAAACACTCAGGGCATTTGGCCTGGGAGGTTTTGTTCTGACTATTTATAGCAGTTGGGGCCAAGTGAGTTCAAAGTTGGAGGCAAACTTTTCCAAAGCTGGGGGCCATTTGGATTCAGGAGGGGGAAAGGGAGTTCAGCCAGGCCCGTTTCCAGCAAACGTTGACTCCTTCCCTTAGGTATGTGTTGCTATCCATGACACACTAACAACAGCTCCATGCAGAAGTGCCTGGCTGAGGCTGTAAAGATTGAAACAAAAATGTGAGTTGGCTGGAGAGGAGAACGTGAAATAGAGAAAGTTTCCAAACAGCGAATCTGTAGCATTTGAAAGTGAAAACTTTCCTCACCAGCTTGTTTTCATCCTCCAGTCAATGCCCTTCAATCACAAATTACTGTTTTCCAGGGGAAAGCTGGTGAAGATTTTAGGGCAGAAAGACCAAGATGTTCCTGAAGCATGTGCCATGGTTAGAAATGGAAAGGAGGGGTCTTTTTATCTTCAAGGTGAATATTTTTGTGCTGTCCGTAAAGAACACGTCATCTTTCTGCCACCCAGGCTTAAACACTGAGTAAGCAAAGCAACCAGGACACCCTTGAAATCATGTCACAGTTGAAGCTATAGCCCTTGCAGACCATGAGGGCAGAAGCTGGGGTTTTCCTGTCTGCCCAGTGAATTGTGTTGCTGCTGCTGTTTAATGGTGAGGAGCATGAGCAGCACACTTTAGGTGCACACCACCGCCCTTGGCATGCCTAGATCCATTCTCTGGAGGTAAGGCACTCCATGTAGGTTATGAAAATATCCCTCTGCTTAACGGTAGCTTCCCGGACATGCTCTGTAGGACCAGCATCTCTGAACTTGCTTCTCCTAGGGAAAGGGTGCAATTAGGTTGGCAGGTAATCAGCGTAATGAGAGGATGGCTCAAGGTAGGTGGGTTTGGTGGCTGGATGGTGTCCAGCTGAGGTGGGCTGCAGGGCAAATGATGTTACACTCTTTCCTGGTAAGGGTGGGGTTGGAGCTGGGTGCTGCATCAACAAACACAGCCCAAGTCCACCATGTGCAAGCCTCAGATTGTTTTCGTAGAGAGATATGCCATTGCTGGAAGGTTTCCTCACCAAAGGCTGTCCTCCCATGAAGAGGATGCCTGTCCCTGGTACAGATGGTTCGACTGCACTGGAGAAGTCAAGTTGTTATCCTTCAGAGAAGACTTCAAGATCAACAATGGAATTTGAAGAAAGAAATGACCTATATGTGGTTCAAGAGTGGGATGAAGGGAGGTCTGACCTGAGTAGAGTACCCATTAGGTGGCTGTGGTTGGTGTTGCAAGGGCAGGTGTCATGCAGGAGAGGAGCTCCCTTGGAGCTCCCCAGGCCTTTCATGTTTCATATTTCTGTGAATGACCCCAAAAAAGGAGAAGAGTGATGCTGACATGGATGAGGCAGAGATGGGAGATGTCAGTGGTATAGAGGAAGTTACAGGTGTTTTTAAAAAGAATTGGATGACCTGGAAGGCAAGCAACAACAATGATATGAAGTTCAGTGGTATAACTCGCAAGGTCTCTGAGCTTGAGGAGCAACAACATATGGTAAGATAGGACTTCACGTTTTCTGGAGATGACAAAGAAGGGCTTTGGACTGTCCACTGATCACATACAGTACCTCTGAGACACTGCCTGAATGCTGCCATGCAAAAGGCAGATGCACCCTTAGGGGTCTCTCACAACAAGGCCTCTCCATTGACATTAAAACCCACAGGGTAAGAGTCACCAAGACCTCCACTGGAATAGTGGGTACAAATCTGATCGTACTTTCCCCAGAAGAAGCTAGAGCGGAGTGAGTGCAAAGCAAATTCACCATCCTGGTTGCTCCAAAGGTGAAATAGGTGTGAGGGTTAGATGTGGTTGTCCTTCTCCCATCTTGTTTTTTCAACATGGCAGAGACAGGCTTTGAGTCCAGTTTCCATCCCTACTCAGCAGAAGAAAATGTTCTTCTCATTTTTGCCTCCTAATGATGATGATGATAACCACTCACCTCTTGTTTTGTATGTGTCTTTACTATGAAAGACCGTTCTTGTGCTCAGTGCTAATGTTCCCAGCTCTTGGCTTGGGAAGGATGCACTGACCAACTGGACAGTTATTTGTTTCGCTGAGACACTGTCTATTCTGCAATTAACAGACAAAATGTCACCACTGTGGTTGGAAAGAAGTTTTAATTAAAATCCCTTGGTATTGGCTTTGGTCAGACTGTGAAGTGAATGGGAAAAGGACAGAAGGCCCAGATCAGTGTCTTGGGTCATCCTAGGAGAGAGTCCACAGAGCTGAGGCTGAACACAAGGAAGGACCTGGTTTTATAATTGCATGGGCTTTTCTTTTTTTACACACACACACAAAACTCCCCCCACCTCTTTCCTCGAGTGGCCTGCCTGGTGGGTGTTTGCAAGCTGATAGGGGCACAGACACTGCCAAACAAAAGTTGGGATAAGTCCACAGGTTGTTTGAGTCCTAATGAGGAACCATGAATAGAGCTCACATCGTCAAGTGAAAAACACCTCACTCTCTTCTCTAATGAGCATTGCTCTCCAAATGCTTTTGTCTTGGGCTTTGCTTGGCTTTTCGAGGTGCCTAGGGCTGCATCTTCCAGGCTGGCCTCCAAGCTGCTGTCACCTACCCCATCTTCTCTCTGATGGCCACGAGGAAAGTGCCTCACTCTGCCAGGTGGCCAAGGTGGACCTGCAGTAGCCCTGGGTGGCATGGATAAGCAAAGTCCTTGGACGGTGAGGTACCCCCTTGAGGGGATGTGGTGGGCCCTGGTCAGTATCCCCTGAGTGGAAGGTGCCCTCCATGTGCTTGTCTGTGATGTGCTGGGCTTGGGACAAATGGGCATGTGGTTTTGTGTGTGGTGTTCCCCACCAATGCTGGAATGAGGATTGGTTCCCCTGTCATTTGCATGAAATGAGTCCTGCTTGCTTTCATGGTAGCCAGCCCTATGCGCCTGTTTACATTCTGTCTGCTCAGGGTGGGGTGATGGACTTTTTCATTTCCATGCTAATGAGCAATCAAAATTAAGAAATATAAAAAGCTGAGTGGCTGTGAGCCCTCCAGCTTGCCACCTGAAGTCCAGCATGAGGGTCCTACTGGTGTTACTTCTTGACAAGTCACCAGGTCCCTGAAGCCATGTAGCTGTTCTTCAAAATGTCAGTCCAAAATCTCATATTTTTTTCTAAGGTTGTTGAGGTAAATTTTGGGGGCCAAAAGGCCTGCTTGGCTTCATGCCCCAAGCTTTGACTTCTTCACCCTTCCTCCCGTCCAGCACAATCTTTGTCCAGAGGTACTCCAGACCCTTGCACAGGAGGATGAAGCAGGCATCTGGGAAAGGGTTTTGCTTTTTCTCTTGGGCTCTGGCCTGAAGAAATCTATCATCTTTCACATCTTTTAAGGAAAAAAAAAAATCCTTTCCTGATGCCATTTAAGGTTTTGTTTCCTGCTTTCAGGTTTAATTTTGTTTTGTGAAGCTGTGTGGGAGCACTGAGCAGCTTTGGAGTTTCTCAGTCCACACTGGTGATGGAGGAGGCATTGTCCAGGTGAACCCAAACTGTTCAGCTCAGCTACACATGAACATGGTGGGCTGGGTGGGTGTAGGTATGCAGGGTGCCCCTGCCTAGCACCCATCCTGCAGGCAGGAAGGGAGAGGGGGCAGCTGATGGGGCTGGGACCAGGTAATAGGGAGAGCTCCCGGGGTGAAACACAGAGGTGGCTCCAGGGACTGGTCAGCAGTGGGCTTCAGAGCTGAGTGAAACATTCTGCTGGGATCAAGTTAGCTCTGTGCGGGGCAAGCCACCAGTCCAACCCAGCTTTTGGGATGAAATCAGCATTTTGAGGCAGTAGCAGGGGGATTTTTCACTGTTTCCCAAGAAAAGCGCCATTTTTAATACCCAAGTGTAGCAGACAAAGAGGTTGGCTGTGTTTTTCCCTTCCCTTTCAATCTCTTTTCTGCACGGTAACATTTTCTACTTCCAAACCCTGTTCTTTTTGTTTTTCTTCTTTTTCCCCTCCTATTTCTCCCTCCCCACAATATCTCCCTGGGGGCATGGCCCCCTTCCCAGGGTCCCCCCATGCTGGCAGGGTGCCGGCGAGGTGCCAAGGGGCACAGAGAGGTGATGCCAGCGTTTCCTGCTCCCTCCCTGGCAGCACAATGGGGACATTCAGGCAGGCACCGTGTCACCCAGCACCAACCCAGAGTCAGAGAACCCCCACCCCACCGTCCCAGTCCCCTCTATCACTGTCTCCCAAAGAGAGGCCTGAGACAGAAAGCAGCTGACGCCGTGTCCCAGCGCGCTGGCGGAGGCGAAGTGGAATCCAGCATCACAAAACAAGCCCTGTGCACCCTCCCCTCCTGACGCAGGCACGCGCGTGTGTGTGTCCCCTCCCTCCATCCCCCCAAAATCTCTAAGTCTGCCCAGTAACACCAAACTGGTCTCCTTTTCCCACCCCCCCCAGCCAATCCGCTCGCTGCCAACAGGCCAGGGCCTCTGCTGTGGAGATGGAAGGGACAGGAGCTGGTAGACTTTGCAGGGAACTGCATGTTTTCCTTCTTCCTTCAGAGCTGCTTGTTTTTGAATTCAGGGCAGGAGGGGAGGTGTGGGTCACAACTTGGAGGCAGCTCCCATCCTTTCCCAGTAACACAGCCTACCCCCCCAAAAAGTGAGATGAGATTTCATCGCTACTCAAGGAAGTCTTGTTTTTAATTGCAGGCAGATCAGTGTTGTTTTTAGGGGTGGGACAAATGAGAAAAGAGGGGGGGGAGGGGGGCAGAGCAAGGAAAGCAGCACTTCATTCTCCCTGGGTCCAACCAGATCCTTTCAGGCTTTCTTGCCTTCTCCGAAGGTTGTTACCCCCCACCCCCCTGCTTTGCTTTGCTGTTTTTCCTTGGCTCTGACCATGCTTGTTGCAGCTGCTGCGTTTGCAGAATGAGTGTAAATCCAGTGGTCCTGGGGTGTTGGGGGGGATTGATAGTGGTTGCCAGTTGGGCTCCAGCCTGCTGCCCTCCCAGCCTTCCCTGGGAAGCATCTGGGGTGGGTGCAGGCATGAAAACACCAAACGTGGGGTTTCGGGGGATTTAACCAGAGGATTATAGCCGCTTTTCAGGGGAGCTGCTGGTCCCTGTGCCTCCTCTCTGCATCAGTGCTTTTTGGAGGTCCCTGGGGCCTACCAGCCACGGAGCATGAGCTGATGGTGACTGGGTGCAAAATAAACACATTTTGGTCTTTTCTGTTTGTGGGGAAGCATTTCAGGATGAGCTTGCCAAGGTATGAGCCATGCTTAGAGCACAGGGCTATCAGGGGCATCCAGTGCCCATCCCTGATGTAAGGGATGGGTGTTTGGGCCTAGGGCTGGCAGGATAATGTGCCTCATGTTGTCTGCTTGGATGCATGGGCATTCTGAGATGCAGCAATGAGGCAGCGGTGCTCTGCTGATTTGTATCCTGTTGAAACCTTGGCCTGGGAAAGTGAGTAGTGGCTTAATGCAACCAAATCCCTGTGGGATATCCATAAATTGAGGACTTGAAGGTAGTGGCCTTGTTGCAAAGGGTGGAAAACAGGAGGCCAGGTAACCATGTAGCTTCTCTGTCTTGCAGAGAAATTGCTGCCGGCAATATTAGCAGCCAGATGGGATTGTTCTGACATCTGAACATTTTGCAACTGCCTCAAGAGGAGTGTCATGCTCCTCTGGTCATTTTGGATGTTGTGACACAGCATCGCCTGAAGAGAGGACGGGGCAAACATCCTTCTGGCTCCAGGGACCCTAAATGGCTGCAGAGAAAAGGGGGACTTCTGCAAGCTGGTTCCCTAGGCTGCAAATGAAGAGCAGCAGCCCGGGTCTCACAGACACTGTGTGCAGCCCTTGCGTAAACTCCAGGAATGGAGCTGGGACTGCGGACATCCCGGGGAAGAGCAGGCCAAACTGTGCAGGTAGTTGCAGGGTGCCTGGGCAAGGCTGGCAAAGGCACCATGTCCCTCTGTGTTCTGGTGGTGCTCCACCCCAGTGAGAGCCTGAGCCATGGGCTGCTTGCACAAACTTAGCATAGGGTGAGGAAAGCTGGGCCCTGGGGGCACGGAGCAGCTGGGGACATTCAGTGGCAGCTCTTCTGCACCAGCTGCTGGAGTTGGCCAGGGACTCTGCTGCAGCTGCGTGTGGGAAACACCACAAATTGCAGCTCCCAGGGGGTGAGGGCATTGCCAGGAGATCCATGTGGGACCTTCCTCCACAGAGAGGGGGTGGGCAGCACCAGTGAAGGCTGTGTCAATAAATGGGTGTTATTTCCTGAAAAGACTTCAGGCCTTTGTCTCCTGTGCTCTGCTCTCCTCATCTATTTCTCAGTATCTGCCCTTCTCATTGACTCCAGGGAATTGTATCAGGACACATCTTGCATGGGTAACGAACACCACCATCACTTCCTTGCTCTGCACACCTCCAGCATACAGCCAGAGGAGGAGCAATGGGAGATTCAAAGCTCCAAGCTTCAATCCTTGGAGCCTTTCTGAATTACACCCGTGGACATGTTCCCCACAAGGTAACAAAAGAGCAGCCAGGGCCCTGCCAGCGAGGACAGGTCAGAAAGTGGAGCTGGGAGGATGGCTGGTGTCAGATGGGTGACAGAGAGATACAGTCCTCAGGTATGTCAAACCTGCAGACTTGACATAGGCAGGACAGAGGTTCATGCAACAGCCTTACTGCTCAGTTCACACATGGGTGCAGAGACAGGGAGAGGGCAGTGCTTGTGGCCCCTGGGCTGGTTTTGGCATTCACTGGGCAAATTGGTCCTCCTGGGCACCTGCACACTCATCATTTTGCTTGAGTGAGAAGCAGGATGCAAGTGTCCTATATGATCCGACAGTATAGGATGCAGACATAGTCTACAGCTTGCTGTGGAAAACAGATACCAAACAGCCAGCTCAAGAGCTGGATTTAGCATTGGATGTTGCTAGAGCTGCAGTAGGAAATGGGCTGGTTTTCTCCAACTCCAAAGAAAAGAGAAAGGAGGGGTTTTCATTCCCTCCCTTATGCAAGTTCAGGTTTGGGATACAGATGGATTTAGCAGTAGGATGAGGGTACCTCTCTACAGGGCAGCCCTGTGTCAATGAGGCAACCAGGGGAGGGGCTATCTAGGCTCAAGCTCAGCCTTTCATTCCAGGAGGATGAGAAAGGGCTGGCAGAGGGTGGGCAAAGGACACACACACACAGCTTTGCATCGGGGTTGTGGGAGGGAAAATGTCTTCAGGAGGGTGTTAGCTGGGGCATGACCCTGCGGTTTTGGCAATTCCCCCCACTGCTGGTGATTTGTGTTGTACCTACTGCAGGGCAGTGACCTTGTAGCAGGCCACGTCCTGCTGGCCTGGAGCATCAAGGGTGACCATCCCATCAGTTTTTAAATATCAGAGGAGATTTCCTTGGAGGAGTGACTCAGTTTTCTTTGGAGCAAAGATAATCTTCCCATCCTCCCCCACTGCTGAATACTCTGGCATTGGACCAAATAGTAAAGTCAACATGAAATACACCCTCATTTCCTGGGCCTCCTCTTCCCAGCCGTCCTCTGGCAAAGAGGAGTCATATAGCATCTGCTTTTCTAGCTGCAGCCCTCTCCCAGGGCCAGGTCTTTGTGGCTCTTCAGAGGGGGTGCCAAGAGCTTTGAAATCTGTTCAAGGCATAAAGCAAGGGAACAGCAGAGGCAGTGCTGCCAGTGTTGAGCCCTGCTGACTGCCAGTATCATCCTGGAGGGCATCTGGTTTGCTTAGGTTTTCAAGGACTTTTGCTAAGGCCACCACCATCCTGCAGCATTGCACAACCTCCCTGTTCCATGCACATGTGGAAAGGAGTCACTCACATCTCTTTCCTTCCAACACAGGCACAAACGAAGGTTCCAATAGGGGTGTCAGCTCTGCCATATTGACCTGTAAACTGCTGTTCACAGCTATGACATCGTCTCATTTATGGTCTGAGCAGGAGAAGCTGATGAGCCGAGGGGGATCCCCTCAGTGTCTGCCAGACCATTTGCCTCCAGGAACTGGCAGCAAGATGGGAATCAAAGGTATATATGGGTCCACTGTGCCTTCATTGCACCAGCTTCTCAATTCCATCCCTGTTCTCTTGCAAAGCAACTCAGAAGCCGGACAAGCAGCTCTCCATCCTCTTGCCTTTCTGCAGTGACCTTCCTGGGACATTGCTCCCTGCTCCCCTTTGGCTAATGGCATGACAGACCTACCAGGATGACCCCGGGACCAACTCCCATCCATTTGCTCTGGACTTTGGAGGACACAGGGGGATGGACCCACACAGAAGCGTCTGGATGGGGTAATCAGGGGATTTACTAAATCCTTTGAAAGAAAGATTTAGACACTAGTCAGAAGGGAAGTATTTAGCAGTAGACTGGTATTTTTCCCAGCTTCAGTATCTCATGCTGCCCATTCCTTTGCACTTCATTAAACTACCCTTCCAGCCACCCTCCTGAACTCAGAACCACTGCAGAACCACAAGCTATAAATTGTTGCTATAGGCTCTGTGATGCCGAAGCCCTCCTGATTGCCACTTTTTGTCCTGGACACTTGGACAGGAACCAACCTGGGCAAGACAGAGGGATCAGAAAGGGAAATAAGAATAACAGGAGGGTGAACTTTGGGAATGACATGTTGGACAGGACTTAAGGCCTCTTAATAATGGGTCAGGATATAGCCCAGAGGTCAGATGCCATGTCTGGGTTTCAAAGTGGGAAGAGGTAAGAAGGCTGTTTTGTGGATGTGCATGCAAACATATTTATTGCCTCTTCATGATTGCCTTACATTCAGAATTCATGGTACAACCTCTTTTCCAGCAGCCTTTCCAGGATGCAGTGCTTGTTTCCAGGACTGCAAAGATGACTCTGGCAAATGGAATACAGAGATATTCTCCCCAGCCCTTGTACTGTTCTGCTGGGCTGAGGTTTACCTCTGGTCTGCCCACACACCTCCCTGCTACTCCCATCCCTCCTGCTTGCTTTCCACATGCCGCAGAACCAGCCAGGCAACGTGTTTTAATATTTTCTGCTGAGTGAAGTTTCCTACAGTAGTAAAAGTAAGGGAAAATGTGGTTTGTGCTGCAACTGAGAAATGTCTGTGCCCTACAGCTCTACTCCAGAGGCTCCTCTTCCCTGGAAGTGTGTGGTTATCTCTGCAGGCAGGTTTGACGAAGCCCCAGAGTCCCCCTGGTCTCCATTCCTTCCCAGTTATGCTCAGACTGCTTGACAACAGGAAATGCCTGGAGGAGGCTGGAGAATACCCTGCAATATGTGGCCCTGCTGACAACCTCCCGACTGGTCTTCTCCGGTCACTGGAGAAGCAGATGACACTTGCCCTCCCCCTGATTCCTCACTGACATCAGCTCCAAACAGCTGGTGCTGTGATCCCCACACCAATGCATATATGAGAGCCCAGCTCTGGTCGAAGTCTCCTTTGCTGATCTCCACTCTCAGACCCACCAAAGGAAGACTCAAAGCTCGCAAATAGTCAACATGATTCAGAGCATGGCCTTTTAAGCCTTGATGCTAAAGTTCACCTGCTGGTGCTTGCACACTAAGACACAGCCTAGCCTGTCTCCACAGGACAGACATCTTCCAGCTGCTGAGCAGTACAATTCCTTATCAAGTTTGAGGATGCAAAAATCACAGCAAGACAACAGTGGCCGTTGCTGCTTCCTGCCTGGTGACACTGCCAAGGGTGGGCAATAAGGGGCAGAAGGCTGAGTTATAAAGAGAGGAGGGAGCCATGGGTAGAACAGGCACCTCCTACACCCTAAATCGGGTTGCTTGTTGTCAGTGGTATGAGGCTGTGGGGTCTTAGGGTTTCTCATTCCATCTCAGAAGAAGGGTGGTGTCTTCTCACAGTCTGTCAAAACTTTAGCACCAACTTATCCAGCAGAAAGGGGCAAAGAGGAATATTAAGAAGGAGATAAGGGACAGAAACATAATTTGGGCTGGGAAACAGCTGCTGCTAGAGGTTTCTCTATGCTAAGAACCTCCTGGTTCTTGCAGAAAAAGAATGAGGCTTTGAAACATCTTTTTGCAAGCCCTTTGTCCTCCTCATGGTGTCATATGATCACTGGTGTAGAAATCCATGCTTAGGCAGATTATATAAAGGGAAGGAGCAGCTTCCCACTGTAAAACCTACGATATGGGTGGGTTGTGCCTGAGAGGCACCAGCTGAGCCTTTTGTGCAGCTCCCAGGCAGCTAACAAGCCTTTGACAGATAATGTGTCAGGGCCTCAGTGGCTTCAGAGAGAGGTGGGTCTCCAATGACTGACAGACATAGCTCGTGCTCCTAATGGGTACAGAGCAACCTCAGCACTGCAACGTGAGAGCTGATTTCATGCCCAAAGGACACGTGGCCAATTCCTCATGAACCTCTCTAGGCACTGGGCAACTGCATGGCCGTGTGCCATCTTCACCACTGCAAAACTGTTCATCCTTGGTGTGTTTTCATATCAGCCAAGAGGTGGCTGCTGCTCCCCCTCACCTGCTGTGCACCCAGCCCTGGGCAAGAAGACCTCCTGGGGTCCTTATGATTCGGTTGGCTAATCTGGTGGATGGTAGTCAATATATTTAACTGGATTAGGCGACTGTTACTGCAGTTACTGTTACGGTTTTGCACAGGTCATATTTATAGGGTGCACTGGTCATATTTATAGGGCTGCAGAATCAAGTTACAACTTTAAGGGATACAGCCCTGGACCCTGTAGGTCAAAGCAATCCCAGATAAAGGAGCCCTGGTCCTGCTGAGCATCACCCACCAGTACCAGTGCTTCCAGGGGACCTTGGTGGCTTCTCGCTGCAGGACAGTGTTTGGCACCGCAAATAGAAACCCCACATCCCTGCACCTCAAATTGTGTTGGATAGCAGTGTAGTGTCCCAAAATCTTCTATCTGGGGTAATGGGGCCAGGGAGAAGATCTTACACCCTCCTGTCTGAAGAGGGGCTGGTTCATTTGGCCATCAGTCCCCACAAGCCTAGGAACTGGAAAAAAAAAAATCTTTAAACTGCCTTATAACATCTTGATTGTCTTTGGGGCTGGAGCCTTATGGGGGACCATGGAATGCCATTTGTCAAAGCCTGGGCTGCTGTCCCTGCTAGATACCTGCTCGATCAAGCTTTCTGCTTATCCAGCAAGGTGGGTGCTCAGTGCTTTTGTCATTGCTCGGGCACTTCAGTGCCACCCCAGATCATGTATCACAAAGAAGGCCACATTCAAGAGCTGAGACAAGCTTTGCCACACTCCTGGGTTTGCACAAGCAGGTGCAAAAGCCCCCCCATGCACACCCCAGCCCCACTGCAAGCACAGCTCCCTGCCCAGCACCCCAAGGACACCCTGACAGCCTCCCTAAAGCCACCTGTCCACTCTCCCCACTGCAGGCTCTGCCCATTGGGGTCCTCGTTCCCCCCAGCAGGCAGGAGGGGTGCTGGCTCTGTGGGAAGTTGCCAGCTGTTTAGCTGCTGTTATGATGGCAGCAGTAAACACCCTCCTGCAGCTGGCCAAAGTCCAGCACCGGCATGAACCCCATGTCTGTGACACAGCCTGTGTGCCGGGCCAACCCTGCCAATACCAGGTGACAGACTCTCCGCTGATGGAGAGAGTGAGAAAACTCTTCTCATCCTGACCCAACTTTGGAGTATTTGTGTGGGCCCAGAGACAAATTGCCCTGTGATGCTGCTTCAGCCACAGAGAGAAGCCCCAGGCATGGACTCAGATGTTGCCCTCCACTTTGCAAAGGTCTTGCTTGTCAAGACACCATCTTCTTCAAGTCTATCTTCTTTGAGTCTGGTGGGTGTCTCTGAGGTTACACACACAAAGCTCCTCATTTAGCTGCAGTTAAGAATGATGAATATGGAAAAGTGTTAAGAAACTGAGCCTCTCCACCACGGTCTCTTTAACCTCAGCTGGTCTTGGCTGTGCAACCATGCTACAGGTTCAGACAAGCTAAAATGACCTGTGCTCCGGTGCAAAGGCTGTGGTGGAGCTGTGCTTGAAGCAACACAGCATTAGGAACTGCTGCTGCTGCTGTTGCTATGTGTTAGTGCATGGCCAGAGCTGTATCTGTGCTGGGCAGACCCCATCCCAAAGTTGAACTTTTTCTAAAGAAAACAGCCTGGAGACAAGGGTGGTCAAAATTAATGGCCTGAAGTCTCAGGTTGTGCAATGGCCAGGGTGAAGACCTTGGTCCTACAAGTGTATGGAGGTTTTCTCTCCTCCTGCCTTGGGATTTTTTTCTGCTTACTTCCTTGCAATACTGTGTTCCTGTGTCCAGCTCATGCAGCATGGCACTACCCCCACTCAGTGTTTGGTGCTGGAGGGGAGAAAAATCCACGAGCCCATCAGCAGCCATCCCAACATGCCAGTGAACAAGTAGGAGAATTGAAACACCAGAGCTGTGGCTGAGTACTAAGGAGGGATGTGGTCTGGCAGAGCCAAAAGCTAGCTCTGAGGTGAAGCTGAGGACTTTTTCTGTGGGCAATGCAAATGAAAAAAATCAGCTCTTTCCTTGGTGTCTGGCTGCTTATGGATGAAAATTGAAGGAGCAAAGGCACCTCCACTGCTTGGAGACCCTGGGCATCCTCCAGCCCTTCTGCGGAGGTCACAGCATGGACCAGCCCTGCCCTGTGAGGCCACAAATGACTCTCCAGCATGGGGACAAGGAGTCCCAAATAAGCTCTTCGGAAGTAATTAGGAACTCCAGCACATGCACTAAAAATAAGGAAACAGCAGGCGAAAAATAAATCACTTGCAGGAGCCCCCAGCCAGGAGGCTTAGCTGGGAGGCTCCTGCGCGCCCAGGCTGACTGAGCCCTGATTTGCGGTCTGACCTCTTCCACAGTCATTGAACTCCTTGGGCCCTGGCTAGAAAACCCAGCAGAATATAAAGCAGGATGTCAAGGCTGAGCTTTGCTTTTCCTTCGGCAGATAAATCACCGGGAGATGAGGAAATTGGCTCTGTGTGTTTGCAAACAGCTCATCTTCGTCGTGCCAAGCCTGCCTGAGCAGGGTGGGTGTGCTGGGCAGGTTGTACAGCTGGGGTGGGAGGACAAGCAACCCCTTTGCTCTCTCCTTGGCCTGGGGGAGGGGAAGGTGATGGAGAGTCATCCCAAGAGACAGTCTGCAGCAGCACAGTGGTACCCAGGGAGAGGGAGTGGAGTGCAAACCAGTGATGTGCAAAGGTAAGAGTTGGGGAACCTCTGCCTTGGGATCATGAAATATTTGCACAGTGTCCTTCACACCTGGGTCACACCAACACATTCTTTCACCACACAGTTACTACCTGTCCCTGGGGGACCTACCTAAATCACCTAGAAAGAAAAAAATCAGTTCTTCAGGAGTTTTCCAATTGCTGGTGCAAGAGGTGTTAGGGTTTTTATCCTTTCCATGCAAAAAATCTTTCATTGGTGATCCTGCACATTGTGTCGTCCCAGTCTATGTTTTGAGGGACTGGACTTGCTGTCCAACACCCCAACCAATGATCTCAGGCTGCCTGGGGTCTAGTGCTCTGCATAAGGGCAAATATTGCTTGCTTTCCCCCCAGCCTCTTCTCCAGCTGATTGGGAAGTCAGGAAGGGTGATGTGGTTTAGCTGGTGAAGTAAACCAGCCAGAGAAGTAGGCTGAGCCCCTGGGTGTTCAGCTCATAGCACATATCTGTAAGTGTTTTTACAGTAAAGAGTTTATCTGGAGGCACCTTTGCCATTTGGCATCTGTTAGGCTTGATGTGGGGTGTCTCGGGTATTAAGTGCTTAACAGAGAATGCTCAAGGGGACAAGGTAGTAACTGCCCCCTACTCGTCCTCCTTATTCTTGCAGCTCTTGGCAGCAGGAGCAGAGTTTAGTGTAGCTTCTGTTCCCATCTTTTCTGGAACTGAAGCCGTAAAAACAAATGGAGGATGATTACACCACGCACTTGCAAGCACTAAGGAATGGTGCGGATGTGAGAAGCAGAAGAAAAACTTGCTCATTTAGTGTTTTTCTGATTTCTTGCCAGAGCTGCATCTGCTCTTCAGCCAACGCACTGCAGGACTGCTAGCTGGCTATTATATGAGAAGAATTCAAATAATTTTTGTCACGTGAAAGAAGAGGGAGAAGGGATCCACCCTGATGGCCCTTCTGGGCCAAGACCTGATGCTCCTGTCCATTGACTGCTATGCAAAAGATATCAATGTATGGCTTTTTATTTTTTTGTTTGGTGTTTTTTTGTGTTTTTTTTTTTTTTCAATACAGAAGTGCTTTCGAAAACTTTGATAAATTGAGAAGTTAACCAGCACAGCCAAACCGAGCAAGCAACCAAGCTGTTGTCATGAGGTAACCTCTTGCCCTTGATCTCGTGTTTCTTCAGTGAACCTCTGCAAACGTGACCAATTTTATTCTTAAGGACAAAACACCCATGGACCAGTCTATTGCCAAGTGTTCAGACAGTCAGGAAAACACAAAGCTGTGTATCAAAAAAACCCCACCACCATTTAACCCCTACTCTATGCAGGCTTTGCATTGTGGTTTCCCCATGGGCTCTTCACTGTTAACAGCAAAGCTCTAAAGGACTCTCGGGCTGTGCACAAGACACACTTAAAAGCCTTGTAGAATACTTCAATCCTGTATTGAGCAGATCCTAAAATCCTACTCCTGGTGCCCCACAGCACTGTTGCCCACAGTGTGGGTACAAATCAAATCTCCCCAGTTCTCTTTCACTGATGGACCCCAAGACCCCTTAGCCCCTGATTTTATACCATCCCTGGAGATCTGCATAAGCATCATCCCACATGAACTCTTCTGAGTACTGGGGCACATAAAAGGCAAAATTATCCAGTAAAATCAGACCTGGTATAATCAAATAAATCAAGAAATCTCCAGGCAGAAAAGGTACGTCATGGCTGCCATTGCTGATGCCAGAAAGATGTTTGCAGAAGAGCAGCAAGAGCTGGTGAGAGGTTTTGCACAGTCCCACCTCCCTGACCTCAGCAGACCCTCTCGCTGGTGGTCTGTCTTGGAGGTGGGAAGGAGGGATGAGCATGAGTGGACACAGTCCCTTGCAGCATCTTGAAGGAACCTGGGTTCACAGTGAAACTTCTCAGGAGGCCCTCAGGACCGTCCAGATGCTGGGCTGGGAGAGCCTTCAGATGCCCTTTCCTGCTTCTTTCTTCCCATCTCTCAGCACCACCTCTTCAAAGAGCTGAGACCAGTTAAAACCCATTTATTTCAAGCCAGGGAAGGAGGAGGGAGGAGAAATATGATTACCAGATCAGAGATTTATCTCCTGCAAGGTGCCTGGTGTGCATCATGTCTGCTGAAACAAAAATCACCATTTGTCTAGCCATCATAATTTCATAACCAGCTCTGGACTCCGGATCCAGGAATGAAATATGGCAATGCCCGAGGACATGCCTGCATTTTGATGGATGCCACAGACATCTGGAATGAGCAGGGCTCTGCTCTGCCCAGCACTGCAGGATGGGCCTCAGCAGCTGAAGACACCCCCAAAAATGGGTCCTTTATTTATACCCACCCCAAGTGAAGGCACTGAGGGTGTCCAGAATGAGCCCCGTGGCAATTGTCCCCTCAGGCTCACTGCTCGGTCTCTAATCCAGAAGGACATGCTGGGTGTGTTTGGAGCTGGAAGGAAGAAAGCCATGGGTCCCTGAGCTGAGCTGCGTCTTTATGTCATGTGTTTTAAATAGTGTTAAAAACCATGATGTATAACAAAATAAAATAATAGCATTTAATTAGGAGGATCCCAAGACCTGCTGTGCTCTGGTTTGGCCTGGGGTAGGGAAGGGAGCTGGGAGCTAGGAGAGGCGTATAACAAGCAATAAAACATAATTCTGGGATTACAGGCAGCAATTAGCACTGTGGATATGTTCATGTCACCCCATGCTCCCCGCCTGTGGGCTTTGGGGTACAATACAATGCACTGTGTCTCCTACCCAAGCTACCCCATACCAATATCCCTGGTTTTCAGCTAAGGCAGGATTAGTCCCATGAGTTTGCACCATGCTGTGATGCCTGCAACATGTTGGCATTACAGTTTCTTAGGGTAATTAGCACTGGCAGAACCTGGAGGACTCCAAGGAGTGCTGGCCTGGACCTGTGAGTAAGAGAGAGATGTTGGAAGTGGCAAGAGGTTGGGCAGAGATGGTCCCAGTGGGACAGGATAGAAATCAGAGCTGCAACCGAGTCTGCACTGACCAAAGATGAGCTCCCTGAGTGCTGGCATGTGCCAGGCGCCCTGTGCCCACCTGCACAGCTCAGCCCACAGTGGGTGGGAGCAGGTGGCACCAGGCACATCCTGGGCTGCTTTCCAGACCTGTGAATTACAGCTGCAGCAGGAGACTCCTATCCAGAGCAAGTCACAGCCACCCTGGTGTGCCAAATTAGTCCCATCCCACAGCTGCAGGACCTCATCCCCGCTGTGGTCCCCGCTGAGCAGCTTGCAGGGCTTCTCCACAGGTCCCCCTCTCCCCCTTGGCTTCCCTGCACTTCAGTCCCAGTTTGCAGATGGGATTCCCACATTTCCTTCTTGCTTATCCAATGACCACATCCTAAACCTGCTCCAAGATGCCACCACCCTCCCCCAGACTCCACAGCCCACAAACACCTAATTTTGCATTTCTTGGCTGGATGTTCCAAAACTCAAGAAATTTCCCCAAAGAGTCCAGCCGCCAGTGAGCCGGTGCCCAGGAGAGGGCAGGGTTAGCTGCCACACACTGCAACACAGCACTGACATTTCAGGCTGTGGTGAGCCAGCCACAGCCATTACTTCGAGCTCAGAGAGATCTTTTTTCCACAGGATTTTGGTGTGGGTTTTCTTCGAGATTAAACCCCACTTAGCACTGTGTGGTTTGTGCCTTTTCTGGCCCCTTCCAGCCCCAAGCTGTCCCTTCAGAGCCAGGGCCAGCAGGCACCTTGTTTACACCATGTTCCTGGTGCTGAGCCATCACGGCTGCTCTTTTGAGAAGTGACATGTGCCCCAGCAGGGCAGAGAAAATACCTTAGGTAAACAGAGGGATCAGTTGCAAGAAATGTTGCCCTTCCAGGAAAACCAGGCAGCTTGTGGTGGTCCACCAGCACCAGAGGCCCAGAAGTGGTGAGGAGCAGGGTTTGCAATGGGCTCTGCCCCATCGCAAGGATGTTGGAATGGTACTGAGGGCTTGGGGGGTTAAGTGGGGCCTGTGGTGGAATTGGCATCACCCCAGGAGGCTTAGTAAACACCCCAGCAGCATCTCCTCGGCCAAGTCAGCCTTACATGGTGCATGAAATACTGTGCCCACAGAGTGATGTGCTGAGCAGCTCTGTAAGCCCCTACTTGACCAGAACAAGGGCTGGAGAAGGCAGCTGGTGAAGGGGAGCTGGGGAGGATGTTGGGGGAAGGCTTTCCATGAGCAGGGATAGAGGGGCAGCCAGGTGGGACTGGGTCACTGAGCAGCTGCAGTGGAGGGCAGTTTGTTAGTATTGCTTTCTCCACTTTGAGTCACTCCTGAGACTCATCTGGCCTTGCACTGGCTCCAGCCTGTTAATGTTTAACCCACCGGACAGGGACAGCGAGTTGCAGCCAGCACACGGGAGGCTGTGTCAGCGTGCGGAGATGGCAGC
>JANHFX010002092.1:47763-60808 GCA_027560015.1 Chloroceryle amazona
CATTGTGCTCCATCCCTAACCACCCCCCCACCCCCCCAGCCACTTTCTCCCCATTAATAGCCCCTTTCTGTACCCAGGGAACGTGATTCTGCATCATCCTTCTGTGAACTCCAGCTCTCTCCAGGCTGCCTGCTTACACTCACCATAGTCATGTCCCAGCTGGGGCTTTTCCTGATGGGTACCCCCCCATCCAAAAAAGCCTCTTTTTTTTTGCATCGAGGTATTTGTATCAGGTCAGTGCATTCAGAAAAACCTCTGCCACTGCAGTATCCATAAGCCCTGCCACCAAAAGTGGGTCTTAATTCTCTGAGGGCTGCAAAAGCATCTCCCCCACTCAACCCACGACTGATGTGTGGTACCCAGAGCAGTGGTGCACAGCAGCAGGTGCCTCAATGCGAGGGCTCAAGCAGGCGGGTTGTTTGGAGGCTCTCCGGGAACATGAGCCACCCAGCCAAGCAAATGTTCTCATTTGCTATTCAACATTAAGGAAATCTGCACCATTCTCCCATCAGCCTCCCCATCCCGGAGGATAATTGATGCTAACGTCACTTCATTTTGGTCCAGCTGCTGTGCCTGGGAACAGATGTTTTATTGTTCAAATTGAACACACACACACACACAGACACACACAAAGAGAGAGAGAGAAGGGAAAAAAACCAAACCCACACCAAAAAAAAATGTAACCCAAAAAAACAACACGAAAAGCAACAAAACCCACCTAATTTTTGTTTTCAGTGAAGTTAGACACACCTTCCTCTCCCCAGAAATGCAAGGAGACAGAGCAGCAGCCCCTGGGAAGACCCAGGCATCTGGGAAATCCCAAATTCATACATCCAGCTGTGAACCTCCAACATATGATGCAACATGCCCCCACCTCCAAAAGCCTGCAATGTCCAACAGGCAGCCTGCTTGCTCCCAGCGAAGAGCCATTTCCCTCAACACTGAGCTGTCACCTTCAGGTGGGTTACACCATAACAGCCTTTACATGGACTCAATGATCTTAAATGTCATTTCCAACCTAAACGATTCTATGTTTTTTCAGCTCATCAAAAGCAGCCTGTGCATTTGATGCTTCAGTGCTGCAGCCATAGGGAGTACTGGGCACCACACACAGACAACCCTCCCTTCCCTTCAGGAGCATGGCCTGGAGGGAGGAGGTCTGTCACTTGCTCTGTAGCAGGTGTGGGACAGTATCTGGAAGTCACAGGCTGGTCCGGCCCTGGTCCAGCCAAGCACTCTGCTGTATCTTGAAGTATTTCTGTGAAGCTACCACCAGGCAAGCTGTGGAGCAAGTGGAATACACTTCCCTGGCTGATCAAAAAAAACCCAAACTTGCTAAAAAGTCAAAAAGAATCCCTAAACCCAGGCAGGTTAATAGATGTTTACTATTCATTTTATCTCTAGCACTAATAACCCTATAGATAAGAACAGCACTTGTCCCATGCAGAAGAACTGTGAAATGCTGGTATGTCTTAAACAAACTGAGTGGAGCTACTAGGAGGAAGGGCATAGCTGTTCTTGCTTGGCCTCCAGAGGCACTTGTTCCGTAAGTGAGACCTGGTCCTAGAAATAAAGGGCTCTGAAACACCCACAGCAAACTGCCTGGGGAATTTTCCCTACATGGCCAATGCAGAAGGGAGATGAACATGAGCATCTTTTGTCACTTCCTGGTGTGTACCACATGCCTGGCATTTGTTCTGGCAGTATATCGCGTTTGCTCCCTGTTCCGCAAGGTGGGGGTGGTAGGGATCAAATCCTATATGTAGTAGCATGAAATGCCCAGGTTGACCCTCTGGGGACCTTGCTCCCAAAAAAAGCCACAGGAGGAGAAGGACCACATCATCTTCTCTTAGCAAAACAACAGTGGGGGAAAGCCAACAACTTTTTGTGGTTGCAAATAAAATAGACCTCATCCATGAAGAGCCCTGAGGTCTGCAGTACCTCTATGGTAAATCCATCTGCTGAGACCTGCTGGGGATCAGTGCCCGATGTGGGCGTCCCCTTGAGAAGAGAGCTGGCAAAGGAAGGAGTCTGCAGGGGAACAAAACAGCAAGAACACTAAGAGGCTGGAGGTGGAAAATAGCTGTTGGATCAGCCACCCCTTCTCATTTATCTGGGTGAGGAGGAAGGATATGGAGTCAAGAAGCGTCCCATCCTTTGCCTGGTGACAAGTTGCTCCCACTTCAAAACAACTCCCTGCATCCCACCTCTGGCCCACAGATGCTTTGCGCCTGCTCTGAGGATGCTGCCTCCAGCATCCCAGCTGGCTTGGCAGCAACCCATAACCACAAGCATGTTATAGCTGCAAGCAGGAGAGGGAAGTTGTTGGAGAAACTGTCACAGCAAGCCAGTGGAATTCGGTGTCTACAGGGAGCAGCACTGGTCTACAAGCCACCTCATTTGCCAGCAGAGTCCAAAGAGGTTCAACTCTGAAACCTTCAGGCAGTGATATTGCATGGGGACATGTAGAGAAGCAAGAAGAGGGCAGAAGCCAGCCTCATTCCTTGCGCTGGCAGAACTCCCGCAGGCTCGCTGCAAACCTGGAGCTGGGGCAGCTATAGGTACAGTGCCCGAAAAGAGATGTCAGAAGAAGATGTCATGGAAAATATTTACTCTGTGAGGTCAGTGCACCCTTGGCTTCTCTTTGGAGGGGACTTTGAACACAGGAGGGCAGACGTTTCCCGCACGCTTCTGCAGTCAAGAGGCTGGGAAAAGCCAGCGCTTCCCTCGTCTGGAAAGATGAAAAGCACAAGTGGAAAGTTTTGTGCATAAAGCAAAGCAACTGAGCCTTCAGCTGCTGGCAGCTGAGCACTTGCTATTAGGGGAAACTGCCTGATTTGGAAAAAAAGGGTGTGACTCTCTGCGAACAAGGCCTGGAAAAAAAAAAGCCAACTAGAGGGGATGCCCTGGAGCAGAGCCACAGGCTGGCAGTATAGCACCCAGGAGGGGCAGGCAGGCAGTGGCTTTTGTATTAGAGGGAAAAAATCACCCCCAAACTGTAGTGCATTGGAGACAAGGTGTGGGCACAGGGTGGAGGGAAGCCTTGCTCTCAGCATGCACTGGCAGAAAGGATGAAGCATGCCCATGAGACATCCCCTGCCCACTCTACTGCCCTGCAGAGCCAGCCATCTTCTCCCTATCACATTGGCTTGTGCCAACACACCAAGGAAGAGTGACTCAGAAAAGAGCCCCAAGGTCTGACATCAAGGGGCAGGCCAATGAAATGACAGGCCAGGCATAAGGGGTGTGTTATTCCCTGATGCAAAGTGTCGCACTGCAGCCCTGGCAGCCAAAGGCCGTGCTGTGTTTCTAGCCATTACAGCTGTGCTTTGTATCCCTTCTCCGAGGGTTCTTTCCCCCCCATGCAGGGCTCCTTGTCACTATCTTTGAGGTTCAATCCATGGTTTGAATGTTGGTCCTACTGACTCCCATCTCTGGATGAAAGTAACCGCCCCCCTGCATATGTGATCACCAGGGGGTGCTTGGGCCACTTGAACTGGGTGATGGCAAGCATTTGGGTAGCTCAAGCAGGAAAAAGCATCTCCTAGAAGATCATCAGAAAAAGCAGAGGAGGATGTTTCCCACCTCATGAGGAGCAGCTCTCAAACAACTCTCAGCACATCTTGCTTGTCCTAATTGTTTGGCAAATTGCTTGCCTTAATGCGAGGACCTGACACTTTCTCCTCTTCCCGGGAGCATCTCTAGCTACACTTTCCAGTTCAGTCATCATCCCAGGGGACAGTTTCTCTCTTTATTTTGCGTTTAGCTCATAAAGTGATGACTGCCCTCTTCAGCATCCCCACAGGGGATGTTACTCCACCATCCCTCGCAAGTGAGAGTGGGTAGGGGGAGCTCCTGGCACTGAGGCTGTGTCCAGCAGTGCTGCCAGCAGTGACTCAAGAGGTGGGACTCCTGCCCACCCGACTCACTTGCTGTCAGGCGCAAGCCCTTGCAAGATGCTTCACTGTGTCACTTGTTGCTGGAGATGATGAAGAGACCCAGCTTTCAAGGAGAAAGCCCCGACACTTTCTCATTTCCTAGGCTTTTTTTCTTCACTCCTCAGCTTTTAACTCACCATGTCACCAACTCATCACTTCATTGAGCAAGTGTGGTACACCCTGGCCTCCTCCTTAATGTATTCGAATTCCCCACCCCTCCCCAGTCTGTCCTGGCCTCATCTCGTAATCCCCATGCTCTGAGCTCCCTCAGGGCAGGGCTCCCATCATTCTACCAAAAATATCCCCTGCTGAGATCACTTGCACAGAGAGCCCTCGGGAACCGTGTGCCACCCCACGACAGGGTTGCCACCGTGGCATGGCCAGACCCTCGCTCCCAAGGGGCTCTTCCAGGAGTAATAACAGCAGGAGGTCTACTCTCTACCCTCCACTTTGCTGGTCCCCAGCTCTTCCTGCACCCACCCACTCAACTTCCCGAAGCCCTTCACCTAAGCTGGGGACTGATGTGGTTGGGACACTTGAGCCTCAGTTCAGCTGTTGACTCTAGCCCATCCCACAGGAGAGGGATGAGGATGAAGAGCTGCTCTGGGCTCGAGGGTGGAATTTCACTCACTTTGGTGATCTCATGCCTGTGGTGTGCTCTAAAAATACAAATAAACTGGCGGGTGGCATGAAACCCACCCCATTTTACACAGAGGGCTGCTTGGCCAGGCTCTGCCTCCCCTGGCCAACTCCTCTTTTGTGAAAGAAATTAAGCTGAAGGCTGAAAAAAAAAAAAGGCCAGATCCTGTTCTTCCCTGGCCTAAGATGAAGAATATATTTAGAAATCAATTGGGACCAATTTGCTGAAGACCTGGCCATGGGGTTGGGAGGAAGCAGGCTTCATATCCTCCTCATGCTCCCCACTTTGATAAGCCAGACCAGCCAAGCTCTTCCTCTGACCATCCCTCTGACCGCCCTGTTAACCCTCTCATCCAAATCCATCTGCTGCAGCCAGGCCACGCTGGGCATGGGGGCACAGCAGTCCCCTGTGTCATGGGGAGCCCATCACCACTGACCAAGAGCATCTCACCCTCATGGTGTCCTTGCACCCAGACATCTCCTCCTTCTGCTACTTCAGACACCTCCTGAAGCATCAGCAAGAGCTTTTCTTCCCCATCCTCACCTGTGCAGCTTTATAGTCCGTATTAACTAATTTCACTCCCATTCCTACTTCCCCAGCTCTCCCCAGGTCTCATGCTTGGGATCATCAATTCTCAGCCCCTGCATTGAAGTTGTCAGCAGAAAACATCTGTAAAACCAACACTGGTCTAAATAATACAACTGCTTATGATTGTAAAATCCCCTTCTCACCCCTCTCCTCTCACATCCAGGTACACAGTGAGATCAGGACCCAGGTACCCTGCCCTGCCTTCGCCCCCACGCAGTGGTGGGTGTCCCCTTGTTCGCCTGTGGCCGGCATGCCAGCACAGCATTGTTCCCAGGGTGAGGATCTGAAGGGGACGGCAGGCAGTGGAGGTCACGGTTTCCCCGCACCCAGCAATAAACAAGCAGGAGAGGGAGGGGGTCAAAAAGCCCAATCGACGTGTATTTTTGTGAGCAGGCAGATTAGGAGCAGCTCAAGACGTGCTGGCAGCCAGCACAGTGTTATCTGTGAATGGGTGCAGGCTGTTACCCATGGCTCCCACTGCCTCCAGAATGGGGAGGTGGGGACAGGGAGGTCAGAGGAGATATTTGCTCATCGTCCAAGTGGATATTTCTGACTTTGGGAGCCCATGTGTGAGGCCAGAGAGGGTTTGCAAGCAGCATCTGGACTCAGGCTGCACCCAGGGAATATCCACCCACCCTGGGCTGGAGAAGTTGCCCTGTCCCCAGACCCTCGGTGCAAGCCCCCCTCACCCTTCCCATCACTCCTGACCCCCTGCCAGCAATGCTCCATGACCTGGAACATGCTGTCCCATGCACTGTCCCCCCCTCAACAAGCCACCAGGCTAGCAAGGTCCCCTGGGCAGGGAGCAGCTAATGCAGGGAGCTGATTGAGTTACAGGCCAGCGGTTGTATCATGTTTACCAGCTCCCCGACGCATATCCTGTGCTGGGAGGATTCCTGGAAGCGGGAGCTGATTTCACACCCCCTCCCCACATTGCACAAACACACGGCCTATGCCAAAAGCAGATCTCTGCACGTGACTGATGCAGATATTGCCCAAATGGCTGGCAGGGAACAGCCACCCCCTTCCTCACTCTCCTCCTCCTTCCCTGGCCATATGCCTCCCGTCTCCAGCACATGGCTGGCTCCATCTGTCTTTTTATTCTTCTTCCCCTCCTCTTAACACTGTTTAACTTTTCTCATCACTTCGTTTAAAGCAGAGGTGGTGGTCCTGCTGGAGATATTGGAGTTCCCCATACCTCCAATGGGATGATTAAATCCTGCATTTCCTCTGACCTGTGCCATCAGGCTGCTCAGATGACACCAGAGCCCCAGGCAGCCACCCTGGGATGAATAAAGTCTTGGAACTCAGGACTCTGAGCTCTCTCAGTGATATAAGAACACTTTAGCTGTGCAGGTAAATGGGGTGTGAGTTATTCTCAAACCCTGAGCATCACTTGAAAACCCAGGTTCTAGGACAGCAGTGTCCAGGCCCATGGCGCTGGGCTTTGTACAGCAAATTATGCTGCAACACCATCTGGTAGATGGGGATGGAAGAAGAGGTAAAGCAGAAAGATTTTCCCCCCTCCCTGGGCTGTGCAGAGACCCACTGCACACCTCTGACATCACACTCCGCTACCCAGAAACTCAGCCTGGAAACCTTCCCCATGCACCACCTGAAGGCATCCCCTCAAACAGAGTTCAGGCTGTTTTTTCAGCTCTACCAACGTCTTTTTCCTGCCAGTAGATTTTGGGGTAGCTGTTGTTGGGTCAGGAGGTCCCACCTCTGTTTTTCTTCCCTATCTGGGCCAGCCGACTTGGTGAGATGGCAAGGTGCCCAGCGGCTACCACCCGCCTCTTGGCAATAACATTTTGCTGGGGATCTTCTCACTGCTGTGCTACTCAGCGGGATGAAACCCTGGGTAGAAGGGCTGGGACTGGGCAGATACATCACTGCTGGGGAGCCTGAGAAAAGCAGCCACTTGGATTTCTCACAAACAGCCTCTCCTGCACCCCTGTTAACATCCCAACACCACCCCTGACAAACAGGAAAGGTTGGCCCAGTCAGGAACTGTTTTGAGATCCACCTTGTCCAGGATCAATGCTCATAGGCATGCAAAAGACATGGCTCACAGATACCTTTCTCCCACTCCTTCCCTGAGCCCCTCTGTACCTTCCAAGTGGGGTAGGGCAGAACAAGATGAGTGCCTGCAGATGCTGGTTGGTTCAAAGTGTTTGTCAGCCTGTATACTTAATCCGCTGATGAGAGCCCTTCCAGACAGGGACTGTAAATACAGCATCAAGATATAAGCAACTCCACAGTCAGGAGGACAGCCCTGGCTTTACAGCCCAGTATAAAACATTTATTCTCTCCTTTTTTGGAACAGCATTGCCCACAGCCTGGTGCCCCACCTGAATTACCCTTATTTGTGTAATGCCTTCCAGCATGAGGTTTCAGATGCCCAGCATCTCCACAGGGCTCCTGATATTACTCACTCTCTGATTTGCTTTAAATACACCCCTTCTTAAGACAGATTGGTTTATGTCTTTTGGAGGGTTTTCTGTGTATTTTTGAGATAGGATGGAAACTATCCTGAGTTGCCACCAGGTTTCCCTCAGATATATTTACACATTCAGGAAGACAAGATCTAATCTTGCAAAAACACGTGCACATGTTTGACTTGAGACACCTGGCAAGTGAAACAGCTTCAAGCTTAAAGTTAACCTACACCTGTTTTTTTTTTTCTGGTGTGCATTTTTCCCTTGTAAACAAAGATCCAAACAAAGCACCTCTGCTGCCCAGTGGAAAATTCAATTTAGAAAAACAAACAAACAAACAAACAAACAAACAAATACAAAACAAAACAAAACCCAAAACAAAACCAAAGCTTTGGAAATAAATGGTTGGATTTTAAGGGTCAGCACAGCATCCCCTCCAATTGGGTGGGCTCTGGGACCATGGGTGGGGAGTACTGCTGAATAAAAATAAGGGGAAACAAGAAAGGGAAGGCTGTGAAAAGGAAGAGCAGAGGTCCTCTGCAGGAAAATGCTGCAAGCACCTCCAAATTTAAGGAGACTTCTCCCAATGCTCATCACTGTTGCCACATGCAGTTGAATCAGCTCTGACTCTCTGCAGGGTCTGAATCCTCGTCCCACACACAAGAACACCCTGTCCTCAGCCTCCCAGACATACTGATGACTTGTGAGGGAACCCCACACTGATGCCATGTACGTGAGTAATCTCAACAATGACTTTTAGCATAAGCATCCCTCCCTTTGACCTTCTCAGAGAGCCTCAGCTTCTCTGCACCTTGGTGTCTCCCATCACATTGGGAAGTTTTCATCCCCTTCCTCCACCAAACCCCACTCCCACCTTCCTTTAATTACAAATATCACATAAGCCCAGGCAAAATCCCAATTAGCAGCCAGGTTCCTGTCAGCACCTATTATCTCCATGCATTGGCAGCGTCCTTAGCAAACTGCTTAAAAATAAAGGCAGAAGGTCGTTGCTCATAGGCAGGAATTTTCCACCGGGTAGGTATGGCCAAACCAGGTCACCCAATGTAGTGTCCTGGCTTGCATCGCCCACCAGCACCATGAGAGGCAGCAGTGCCTGTGGGAAGCCCCTTCCTGCCCTGCCTGAATCCCTCTGCCTGTGGCATCACCCAAAAAAGGCACCTTTCATGGGCCAGTTGAACCTGAAACACCCCTGACCCCATCCCAGGGGGACGGGCTCCAATCTCCAAATTCAACCCAAAGGGCTAATAACTCACTTGGGACTTGCTTGGCATGAGGCTTCACGCATGAGATGGTTTCATGTTAATCTTCTGTCCTTGGGACATGAGGACTGAGCAGCAGGATGGGTCTCTCAGAACCTTCAAGTTGCCTGCAGGAGTTTTGATAAAGTCCAGCCCTGCTGGTGTTACTCAGGAGATGTTGAGGACCAAGGGCTGTTTCAGGAGGAGAAGATGGAGACAAAGGGCTCTTTGATGATGAAGACACATCTGGGAGGGAAGGCATCTTCACCCTTGCTGGAGGTGCACTTCCTCACTGCAGCACAGGAGGAGTCCGCTCAAGCTGTTGCAAACCAGCTGAATAGCTCACAGGGTAACCCAAAAATGCTTCCCCCGGCCAAGAGCAGCAAAATCCAGAGGGTTTCTAGAGGAAAAACATCCAGCCGGCAACAGGCTGCCTCCGGCTCCCTGCCACTCCACATCTAGAAGGGAAGCATCAGGAAGAGACATGCTGGGCACTTCCCTCCTGCACATCTGGGAATCGAGAGTGCTGCTTTATTGTGCTGGGGCAGGGAGGGTTTCACTGGTGGTATTATTCCAAGCTGGCCCAGAGTCCTAGGAAAACAAAAGCTTCTTCCTTGCCAAAGGAAGGGCTGGCTAGAGGCAGCTGCAGGAGATGAGGGTTGAGCTATTCTCTGGGCTTCTAAACAGTACATTTTGGTGTTTAAATTTAGCCCTAGATTGAAATTTTGCAGACTTGGGCCTTTCTGGTGAGCCAGCAGCCTGGCCAGCATCAACACCAGCTTTTACCACACAGCGCACCGAGCAAGCACCCTGGCTGCCCATCAGCAAAGAAACCACACAGACATATTCTGGAGAGCAGCAGTGGCTGAGCAGGGCAATCTGGTTGGATGGCCATCCAGTCTGCATTGAGACAAAGAAAGTTGCTTGCAGATATTTCTCTCTTCTTTATGCATATGACCAGCTTGACCCAAGAGGACTGCTCAGAAGCAATGGAGATTTCAGGTATTGCAAGCTCTGGCCATGCCATGTCACCTGATTTTTACCTGGGGCACAGAATGTCATTAGGACTTTTGGCCTCTGGTACTCCAGCCCTCAAGCTTTAGGATTCCAGTCTGGGCCTGGGAAGGAAGCCAAGCCCCATGCTTCTTTTTTATCACTATTATTGCTATTAATTTTCCCCACCTTACTCCAGAGAATGGTAAATGGCTTCAGGGAAAAAAAAGCCTTGCTCCCAGCAGGTCTCCTCGCTACATTTAGACCCCCAGATGCAATAGGCACTCTTTTTAATTTTTTTTTTCCCTTCCAAATAGCATAAATTAAAGGCTCAAGACAGAAGTTGTTTCCATAGTGCTTGATCATACCACCTGGGAAGCTGGGCACAGTCCAACGCTTGCCAAAGTCTGTCACCCCCCCTGCTGCTGAGCTCTGTGGCCTCTGCTTGAGTTGGCCATTGGAATTAAAACAGGCCAATAAGAGATCGTGGAGAAAGCTGTTTATTTGCTGAAGTTCTGCAAACAATTAATACAGCCTTGTCCTTTGGATGAACCCAGTTTGATAAGGATCCTATTAATATTCCAGTGATTCCTTAAGAACAGAAAGTTGAATGCAAGTGAGCAATCCAGCTCACGTCTGCTCTACACCTGCAAGGCTTGTACCCCCAGGAAAAGAGAGGTGGCTCCAAGCTTTCGAGGCTTTTCTGCACAAAGCCAGCAGTGCACAAGAAGTACCCTATAAATAAGGTGGAAGGGACAAGGAATGGTTGGGAATCCCTCCTGTATGTCATGACATAAGCTCTCCTGCAACTGCTTTTCCCAAAAAGTTGTTCAGCCCCAAATCTGCAGCCTCTGGCTTTGTTCAGAGCTGCTGTATGTGACCACTGGCTGACTGATACTGACTGGGGTGGGACGTGGCTGAAGAGACAACCTCACTTTCAAAGGGCACCTAAGGAGAAATATCAGAAGATGTCTTCTTTAAGATGAATGGACTGAAAATTGAATTTTTTTTTAATGCACAAATGAGAGTATTAGAATAATGCAAACAGCCAAACATCCAATATCATGACTTATTAAAATCCAGGGGAAGCTGACCCTCTTTGCACATAGCTCCCTTGGGCTGAACTGTGTTTCATTGCTCTGTGGCAGGGTTCAAATGCTTCAGGGATGCACAGAAAGCTTTTGAGTACGGCACGTTTCTGGAATACACAAAGATAGCTTTGCCTGTAGTATACTGATCTTCTTTTTTCTTAAATACTAATTCTTACTAAAAAATAAATATGTAACACACACAGAAATACATGCTTCCATCTAGAAAAGGAGATGTAAACAGATGCTGCCATGCACAAGCTGGGAAGAGCAGAAACACAGTCATCTTCACATTGAAAAACTTCTCCCCATGACAGAGAAAACCCAGTGCCAGTGTAAGAAGTGGATTCAGCAAGTTGCTTGCCTTACTAAACTTGTAGCTCACTAAGGAAGAAGGGTCGAAGGAAGACGCTGCAGGAGAGAACTGTAACAGAGGTGTAATCAAACTTTGCTGAGCTGCTGAAGTTTTGAGTGATCCCGAAGAGCTAGGGAAAACAGGTTAGCCCAATTTATATCAGCTCACTTGCTCCTACAATCCTCATCTATTCCCGAACAAGTGCTTTTGCTTTTAACCACTTCTATTGCTTCTTTTCCTTGATCAGGGCTCCAGCCACACTCCCGGAGTAATAGAAGATAATGGCAGGGATTGGAAGAAAGAACTTTGTAAATGAAGATCAGGTTCATGACCATCTGATGAACCTGAAACTGAACAAGCCCATGGGACCCGATGGGATACACACACAGGTGCTGAGGGAACTGGTGTATGAGGTTGCTAAATCATTCTCTATTATATTCCAAAAGTCATGGCAATCCAGTAAAGTCCCCACTGACTGGAAAATGAGAAACATAACCCCCATTTTCAAAAAGGGGAAGAAGGATGAGCCAGAGAACTCTAGGCCAGTCAGTCTCACCTCCATGCCTGGTAAGATCATGGAGCAGATCCTCCTGGAGGCACTGCTGAGGCAGAAAAATAATGCAGAGGTGACTGGGTACAATCAGCATGGCTTCACCAAGGGCAAATCATGTCTGACAAACCTGGTGGCCTTCTATGAGAAGGTCACAACATTAATAGACAAGGGAAGAGCAACTGAGATTTACCTAGACCTGAGCAAAGCCTTTGACACTGTCCCACAAAACATCCTGGTCTCCAAGCTGGTAAAATATGGGTTTGATTGATGGACAATTTGGGGGATAAAGATCTGGCTTGATGGCAGCACCCAAAAAGCATCTGTCAATAGGTCCACATCCAAGTGGAGGCCAGTGACAAGTGGAGTCCTACAAGGATCGATTACTGGGACCAGTCTCGTTGAACATCTTTGCTGGAGAAATGGACAGTGGCAGTGAGTGCGCTCTCAGCAAGTTTGCCAATGACACCAAGCTGCGTGGGGCGGCTGACGTGCTGGAGGGTAGAGATGCCATCCCAAGGCTGTAGAGGTGGGCCCATGCCAACCTCATGAAGTTCAATAAGATAACTACAGGGTCCTCCATGTGGGTTGGGGCAATCCCAGGAGCCGATATAGGCTGGGTAGTGGGCTTGAGAGCAGCCCTGAAGAAAAGGACTTTGCAGGGGGTACTGGTGGATGAAAAACTCAACGCGAGCTGTCAGTGTACACTTACAGCCCAGGAGTCCAATCATATTCTGGGCTGCATCAAGAGAAGCATGGTGAGCAGGTCGAGGGAGG
Source organism: Chloroceryle amazona (assembly GCA_027560015.1). Classification (NCBI taxonomy): domain Eukaryota; kingdom Metazoa; phylum Chordata; class Aves; order Coraciiformes; family Cerylidae; genus Chloroceryle; species Chloroceryle amazona. Next base: position 60,390 of record JANHFX010002092.1, read on the forward strand.
TGATTCTCCCCCTCTACTCTACTCTCATGAGACTCCACCTGGAGTAAGTAAGATGTCCAGTTCTGGAGTTCCTATTACAGGAATGATATGGACGCACTGGAACATGTCCAAAGAAGGGCCACGAGGATGATCAGAGGGCTGGAGCACCTCTCCTATGAGGACAGACTGAGTTAGGGTTGTTCAGTCCAGAAAAGAGAAGGCTCTGAGAAGACCTTATTGTGGCCTCCCAGTATCTTAAGGGGGCCTACAAGAAAGCTAGTGAGGGACTTTTTAGGATGATAGGTAGTGGTAGGTCTAGAGGGAATGGATCAGAACTAGAGGTGGGTAAATTCAGATTAGACATTAGGAAGAAGCTCTTCACCATGAGGGTGGTGAGACACTGGAACAGGTTGCCCAGAGAGGTGGTGGAAGCCCCATCC